>RCAB01000095.1:0-36003 GCA_003640385.1 Setaria digitata
TGTAGCATTGGTACTGACCAGTTATTGGGTATTACAGTAATCTTGACTGTACATGCAAAATCTAAGAAGTGATGAATTCGGCATGATTGTAAAAGCTTTGATCATAATAATTGTACTTTCTACTGGTGCGTTCGGGAAGAAAACGTATGTGACAATATCATTTTGTCTAGTAGCTAAAATACTATGTAATCAAAATGAAATGGTACCTTCTCCTAAACAGATCATTTCTGCATGCCGCAAAAGTGAAACACATCAATAACATTATTTGGAATATTGTCAATTTATACAACTAGTTTGCATAAAAGAATGAAAATGAAAAAGGAACTGGGATCTTCACTAGACCAGTCCATAACCCACTGTTACAAGACTAAATCAACAGAGTTATTTTCGATAAGAACCCACAGTTTCATGTGCAAAGACTTTACTAGACTGAGGCAGCAACAGGAAGTCAGTTCTTTTTTTCTTATAAAGACTGGAAAAGACTTTCGCCCAGCTTATTATTATTATAATAGGCTGACCACAATAAGCAGAAGTTACTTCTAGAAATTCAAGTTACAGTAGTTTGGAGGGCGAAAAGAATTACTGCAAGAAGATCTTGCAACAGATTTTAGGCTACATCTTTTATCGTTATTGAACCCAAAGATCTCTCCAACTTTAGTGTGTTTAAAAGAAATGGGAAAATTGAGAAAAGATAAACTTGGCCATAATGAATAAAAGGTTAGAGATGGTTAGCACTGAAGACATAGACCTGGTTAAAGCTTCCATTGGTGGGAGCAGTAAATATTAAGTGAACTCCTTAAAGACTGAAGTGGAGAAGCCTTCGCATGGACAGCAGTTGAATCAGTCAATCCTGAGATATTGGCTAATGAAATTGGTATAAAAAGTGGAGTTGAGGTATAATCCATCTCATTAAGCGAAAGACAATCGGGTTAATATCCACGTATCTGGATATGTTATCGCACTAGTTGCCATCAAGAAGATAACGTAAACGAGCTCGAAAACACTGGGCAAATCCCGAGCCGAAATTCTCTTTTCTGGTTAAATAAAGGATTCTCTGGAACCGGCTCAGCAGAGACTGGATGTCTCAAACGGTTTGTCCGATCCATGAAAATCCGAGAAAAGCTATTCGAATATCGAAACATATTTCATTAACGGCTCTTATAAATATACAATTTAGTGGTTTCATTTTGATAATTTTTTGAAAGAAATTAGATGAAGTGCAATGTCTAATCAAAAATGTGCTGACCATTCCAGAAGATAATAATTTTTTCCAAGTCACTCGAAATGAAATTCGGATTTAATCTTGTTTTAAAGTGTTAAAGCATCAAAATTCTTCCGGAAGACTTAATCATTCAAACGACACCATTTCACAGTTCTGTTTATCGCTTTCTTCCGCACCAAACTAACAACGGTGCAAAGAAAGTTTGATGGTATCAAAACAAACTGAATAATCATTCATTTCAAGTTGAAGCTGCATTTCTCTTAATAATTCCATCAAAACTTCCCATTCATTATTTCTGTCTTGTTGGCCAGGTTAAAGATCAACAAGCATAACTTTCATAGAAAATAAATTTGATTTAAATCTTTAGCTAATGACACTTCCCAGATAAATTTAGCTGGCAGATATTATTGGCTGACGTTACACAAAATTCAAATAATTTGTGAGAATATGGTATTATAGTAATCACACCCAAGATTATTTGCTTTGTTTTAAATTAAAGTTGAAGTGATAAACTGGATTAATCATACAGTTTTCATCGAAAACTCCAAAAATTCCAGCTTAGCTTATAACATTTGTCGATGAATCCTGAGCAAAGTTTCACATGTTCAAACAGTCTTTCTGTTACATTTCTTTTTTTATCCTTGAAGCTGATAATGCTGGATAATTTGACATTTGCAAGCTAGCACAATTCCAGTTCAAGTATAATAATCCGATTAAATAGAACAATTTTGAGACATGCCGTCATTCTGGGGACTTTTAAATCTATTAAGAAAATCATCAAAAAGGAACATTTGTTAAATTACATTGCAGCATTGAAAGGACATCTTGATCTTTCGTAATGACCCTAACTTCCTGAGAGCGGTGAAAGTTGGAGAAATGCTATTTCGGAGACATCGCAAATTTGATTTCCAAAGGCACTTTGTCTGAGATATTAGTTCAGTCTAGTCTAGTTGAGCTAAGGCATCCAGTTCCTACTGAAAACTCTCTTGAGATGCATTTTAACGGGAAAAATCGATTCAATCGAAATATCGATCTGTTGTTCAGAGGTCAGGATGAGTTGCGAGCGAGAGAGCGAAGAGTAATTAGCCAACCTGTCATCCATGTTTTGTTATGTTGACGCTACTGGATCACGTACCCTTCCGTCCTGCTCTCTCGTACATTCTATCACGTATTCTTTCTTTCTTTTACTTATTCACTGTGATTTTCTCTCGCCAGACGTACGGATACGCAAACGCTTTCACTTACGTCATTTTGCTTCTTCAGTTGACAGCAGACGTCATTCATTTCCGAAATCCCGCCTCAGTGTGTCGTCCTAGGACGAAAGGGACGTTCAAGCATGGCCAGTGGATCTCATGTACTGTTCGAACCTAGAAGGGTCTAGGCACAAACTGTTTTGATACAGCTAGATGCTGGGAAAGTTTGTTTGCTGGGAAAATGTGTCAGAGTTCTTTCACTTCATTTTTTTCTGACGTGTACATAACGTCTGATCTACTAACGCTGCACTACTTGTTCAAATCAAAGCAATTAAATGCAGGAGAAATTCACGGAAATAAACTAATTATATAATATCACTTAATTCCGTTTAGACCATTTCCAGTTTTTAGATATAAAATGTTCCCTTACTTTCATTTGTGAAACGTAAGTGATGACATCGGTCTGATGCCATGATTTATGATGTTTTTGTTTTCATTCCTGAAATCTCTTGTCTCAGAATTCTCCACAGTTGGGGTTTCAGATACATAGCGAAGCTGACAAAAGACGCACCTAATAATTCTTCTTTTGAAGGTAAAATAGAAATATAAATTTTTTTTATTTTCTTTTCTATATTGTATTGTTTTGAAAAAAATTTTTTTTAAATTTTGCTGTTGTTTAGAACTTTTCACACTGCTAAAATAATTTTGAGAATCGATTTATTTCTTGTTCGTGGTGCTTTTTTTTTCACTGCAATTGCCACCATTGCATCTGTTCAGGTATATTTAGTTATAAATGAAGATGAGAGGCTTACGTAAGAGAGATAATTGTTGTATGTGGTTCGGATCGATGATTGGCCTGAATCTTTTTGTCGATTATTGTTAATTTGAGCTGATGGAAATCTACAAGGATTCGACTCATCTGTCTAACTGCTTGATATCTAGCCATCTTTACTAGGCATCAATTGTAGATTCGTAAGAGCTATTTGGATTAATTGAAAAACGAAACCTCACTTCCATTATTTCAATTTCCCTTTCGTTTTACTTGTAATTTTCATAAGGCATTTACACCGCTAAAAAGATGTAAGCAAATGATTGCAAAGAAAGAGAGAAATAAGGAAGTTAAGGACAAGTCAATAGTGAGCCAAAGAATGGCAACTTCTAGAATGAGAAAAACAAGTTGTTCCTATTGAAAAAATTTTGAAAACATTTCTGCTGTTATCTGAATTACTTGTCACTTCTTTTCCTCATTCTTCACTGATTGCACTCTGTACATTACATCTTGTACATTGAGTGGAAAGTTTTTTCATCCAGGACTTAGACTTATGTCTCTACTGCCGATGAATTTTGTTTAAAAAATTTGGCAGTGGAAGTTCCTCATCTATTATATTTCAGTGTGGATTAGAAATCTCACATTCCTTGTCTCGTGTATGAACTTTTTTTTTGTCTTCAATCTTTATGGTGTGAGTGTATTTTGAATTCATAACTACTTTTCCAATTACGTCCTATACGTTGAGGGATTTGAGATCTCAAATTCAAATTTCGTAAATTTTCAGACTGCAGATGGTTGCACTGTTGTCAATCTTTGCAATATGGCTGACGTTCTTTTCTATTTGCTTCACTTTTTTGCCAATGCAAGTTATTTTAAATCTCTAATTACAAAAAATTTACCCAACATATTGAAAGACCTTTTATCTGCCAGGTATTATTTGTGAATTTTCCTGGCATGCTGTTTTCAAACAATGTTATCCCTTATATTCGTTCAAATATTTCACCTCGGGAAGATGAAAAAAAAAAAAAAAGAGTACCTGATATCAATAACGATTAAATAATATTAGAGAAGTGAAAGTGAGTATGTTTCAATTTTTAGGCTGCAAGTATTGAACTGGCGGAAACGTGGTACCGCGGAAGGCTTCTCGTCAATTAATCTTGTCTTACCTGTGCTAATGTAGGCTTTAAAATTTCCCTTTCTTAAGTAGAGAAGGAAATTGCTGAAGGATTTCATGTTATATTGCAGCGTTAATTGAATGACTGATTCGTACTGTATGATTCCTTTAATGATTAGCTTGATGCATATCAGGCAAAGTTACCTCAAATTTTAGAGATCACTCCTTTTTCGCATATTAGATTCTCTATCATTATCGTAGTCGAGATATTTTCGAATCTCAGTACGGGAATAATTTTTTTTATCGTATTTTTAATTCGTTTTTAAGCTTTCCTTTGAACAAAATGAAAAAGAAAATAGCAGCATTTCTATATGAAAATTCTTCAGTATAAATATTTGGATCGGAAATGAAACAGTGGCGATTTCAGGATGGGTTGCTGGTTACGACATGGATACATGACAAATGATTTTACAAATATATTCATTAATGCAATTAACTTGATCGTCTTTACTGGTTATATCCTTGCATTTGCTTTCTATCAACCATGTCGGGTAATAATCATACTTCGTGCTCTTCTTAGTGACAAGCTTTGAGCAGCAATACAGTATTAGTTGTTTGTTCCAGTTATGAAAGCCGTCCGTTATCGTCTAGACCAACCGTATTTCTTAGCAGTCGGTAAAGGTCAGCAGAATAGTTTTTCTTTTCAAAACTTCGAAATTCAGTTATTTTATTTTTCTTCAGCGTTATTTGTGCCTGCAGATTTTTGCGCTATTTTTCTCACTATTTTGCATCTTTTCTTACGTTAGCTGGCAGCCAGATGAGATAGCGGCGGATGTAATGGGGAGCATTGCCGCTGCTATGCAAATTATCAGCTTGGGTGGACAGATCTATGAAATTGTAAGTTTGAAGATTTAGAGAAAGGAAATTTATGGTTGAAATTCATTTGAAGTGTTCATTTGTAATATTGGTAAATGGGAATGTGAAGTCTGACAGAGAAATGGTACTTCAAGGGAGAATGTTAGCACTTCAGGGAACTTTCTAGGAACTTCGAGAATATCCGGTTGAGAGTTTAAACCTTCTTGCTGCTTTTATGAAATATCCAAAATATTCTTATTTATCATTTGAAGTGATAATGAACATTTTAATACACTCTATTGAACTTTTCTACCAAAGTTTCTGTCTCTTCCTTTTGTTTACAAAGGATAAATGTGCTTAAATCAATAGGCTATCAAAAAAATATCATTTTTGTTTCCTTAGAAACGAGCAACTTCTTTTGGCCATACGGAGTACATTCCGGCTGAACTGCAGTTTGGAATATTTTGCTTGGCAACACAATGGACGATTTTCGGTATTCTGATTGGAAATTACTACATTGCTGTAAGCTTTTTTGGAAAATTGTAAATCGAGGTGTCAAATTATTTCTTTCCTCGGTTCCATCATAGATTCTCCACAAAAAATGGCAGTTTGATGGAAGCATCTTTGCAGCTAGCTACGAGAACTTTATGCAGAAATCTGTTCTTCCTTTTGAAATTTACGGTATTTTATAAAATTTTAAGCAAAAAATTCCCTCTTACAGGTCGCAAACTTTGCTGGACTCCTTGTAAATATTGTAACGATATCATTGTATTTCATCTATCCACCACTCACGTGGAAAGTTCCTATTATTGGTACTGGGCCACAACAAAAGAAAGTGGAATAATACTAATTAGTGTTTCTGAAAAAAATCTTCGCAATGCTTTTATTTTCTAAGTATGCTTTATTAGAATTGTTTCGTTATTTAGTATAAGAAGTATTTCTCATAAAGAGCTTTACTTTTTTTACCAATCATTTTTTCTTTTTGTTCTTTCAAAATGTCTTTAAAATGATCGGCACAATATGTAACCAGGATTCGGTGATTAGGTGAAGTGAATAAATGGCTTAGCTGTGCTTCAGCTTCTGTAGGATGCAATCAGCATAATGATGTTACCTTAGCTCTAAATAGTATTATTCACTTCCTTTCCTTTGGCAGTGTTTACGTATCCTTCTATTCATGAGAGCATAATTTCACTGAACTGAATATCTATATTGATGAGAACAAGTTGGATAAGTGTGTTTTTGCATCAGTTCTGTTTCTGATTTGTTATTAAATTTGTTTTTTTAAGAAGGATTTGCAGTCTGAGGAATTTGATATATATTATATTACCAATCGTCTCAATAACTCTGTTGCAACTAAAACTTTTATTTAGTTACTGAAGTAAAGGAATTACGTAAAAGGAGAGAATTACTCAGGTGTGAGAGAAAGTTGGAGGCGAATAATATGACCTCCAGCAGTCAGAAATCTCTGCTTCGATTTGTACATTTTTTCATTTGGCATTTGTACTTTAATGTTATGCTTTTAAAAAGTTCAAAGTTTAAGTGCAGTGATCATGGAGATGACGAAAAAGACTATGGTGACAACAATGAAAAGAAACAACCAACACATTGATTCCTTTAATCTTTTTATCAATCTAAAATGGCATTGCATATAACTTAGTTTTAAAGTTGCAAAACAGGATAGATTGTTGACGATTTTTGAGATTATACTAATCAAACATTTAGAGAGAAAAAGATGCTTCAGATGGCTAATTCATTAAATTATTTAACTCATGTCTATTTTAATACTTCGGTTTATCTGTTTCATCAATGATTCACGGAGGTTTTTGGATATACATGTGAGTAAATAGATGTTTGAACCTTTTCTTTATTCACTCACATACATTCATACGCTCAAGTAATAATTATCCAACGAACTTAGAGCTATTCTGAATAGAATTCAGTTCTTCTGATTTCAGGAGACTTAGCTAATATCGTAAATCTCTTACGCAGTTTCCACAATTTGCAACATTTCAGAGATGTCGAGAGCCATAGTTGCCACAGATCGCAGCAACGAGCCAGCTCATTGAATCATATCATTCTACTGATAATTTTAGAAATGTTCTGGTATTATCAACTTTAATCATTCTCTTTTCATCTGATTGCTCTGTTGTCTCAGCACTTATATCACATCAACTGAGCAAACATTCTTCTACATGCGCCCATCAAATCAAGCCATAAGCTTCATTGTGGCGAAAAATAGAATGCAATAAATGATTATAAAGCATGAATCGAAATGCGTCGCAAGATTCGGCTCCTTGGTGGTTGTTGCCGTACAGTTGCTGCAAGTCTTGTAGCAGTATATTCGCGCAGCATCTGAATCATTTAAACAAGCACCATCTACTTCTAGCTTTGTACAATTCGTCCACTGATCAGAACATTCTGAAATTTCTGCATAATTTGTAATTATCAAGTCACCACTATCTTTGAGAGAGAAACTCGCTTGTTGAATTTTGAACAAGGTCTTCATTAATAACCTAGTTTAAACTAGAATTCTTTTTTCCACAGAGAAGCCTTTTTTATTCAGCATTTTCAGTCCATCTATTGGTCTCATCCTGATCGAAAATATTTACACTATGTTGAAGTTTGGGTCAATTGATTATTTGTAAGATGATTGAGAGTTAGTTTATTTCAACTGTGATAACTGCAGTGTTAGTCCATATTTCCTGCAGCACCATTGCATCTTCAGATTATTCAGTGTACAAATAAAGGCCTTGTCTTCTCCACTTTTTAACCTTCTGAAGGAGTCTCTGAATCCATACTGATCAATCAAGAAACTGTATGATAGGAAAATGTTTCAAAAGTTAGGAAGAATAAAACTTGTGCCTTCAGTAGGGATGACGGTAGAAGTTTCAGCATCGCTTTTACATAAACCGCATGTTTTAAGACAGTATTTGCTAACAATTTTTTGAGAACAGATATCGATTGTTGTAATATTGCAGAAAGCAGATTCATCCTTGCATTCTGAAATGGCATCAGATTCTCTGCTATACTTATTTCCTGAATATTTCTTGAGCTTAGTTTTCACTGATTGTTTCATCTTTTGGTAGTAGGAAATTTGTCCTCTTATCAGCATCAAAAAATCCAATGCAAAGATTGAAATATTCGAACATTATTGGAAAATATTACCGTAAGCTTTTGCTAAGGATATGGTATAAATGCTTCTAAACCACAAATGATCGTACAACACTAATAATATGAGCAATTGGCAAATTGAGAAGAAATAAAGGAATAAAAAATATCTTAGTGATAATTGGACAAGGAGGAAAGTTAACAAACCTTCGGCATTACAGTTGGAGAAGTATATGACTGAAAGAACGAATCCTATTGCAGAGAACATTTTCTGTAATAGAATTGAAAAAAGGAGAAATCCAATATTGTTCGGAACTTCCTATCTTATGGTATCGTTTGTTTCACTGAATCATAAAGCTTCACGACAGAATCGATGGTTGAATTCTTTTTGAAATGATTATAAATTTTAGAAAAGGATTCAAATTAAGAAAAATCTCTCCTCCTTAATGTTAGCAATAACCACGCCAGCACTACCTTTTCACACTATGACTAGTTGATTGGATCTACTTTTAAGCATCATGATGACATAGTATGTTAATGTTGGAACGCCACTTGTATGTTTGATTCACATCCCAAATATTTGTCATCATCCGAAGTGTCTGCTGTGCTTATGTGAGTCAGCTGTTCAAATTGTATTTTACGCTTTTTTCTTCGCACGAAATACCTTTAGATGCGTCACAGAATCCTTGCAGAAAGCTTGCATAGAATCCTCGGTTGTCTTGTAGAAATAAGACGGAGAAACGAGAAGGAAAAACGAAGAAGTTTGCACAGAATTCTTGACTGTTTCATCTAGGTAGAGTAGAGAAGTCGCAGGACAGAGTGTGACAAAAGACAAAGTGAACAAAGTAAATACAATTGTATTAAAAATATGGTGAAGTACATTCGATAATTATGATGTTTTTCTAGCCAAGTAATGCTTTCATCATTATTCTGAACTGGTTAACTGATGAACTGAACTTAAATACATATCGTTGTCAGCTTCTTCTCTATTTCCAAGTATTTTATTATTTTATTTTTTATTTGGATAAATAAACAAATTTTGAAGCACTAAAGGTACCTATGACACTAGTCAGACAGCTATTGGATGTTTCCTCTGGAAACATGCCATAATTTATTTCTTCAGAATTGCATATCTTTTAGACCAAGGTTCAAATTAATTCTGGCAACTGCAAGATATTGGCTCTTACTGAGCTTTTTGTTGTTTTCCTTTATTCAGATAAAATTACACAGAATCACTGCATCGGGAAAACAGAAACACTGCATTGGAACCCGTAGATTAGGTAAACTCTTGGACATGGAGAAAGAGTTGGACTCGAGAATCACAAGATAGAAATTTACATTTCTAAAACGAAGTAAATAGCTTGTCACAGGATAAATGATATTCTTTAGAGAAAATATAATTCCAAAGTCTGATAAATTCTCGAAAAATTATCAAAATAAATCATAAACACTTTGCAAGAAGACCTCGGCTATTCATATTAATAGTGTTTCTTCTTCTTCTTTTTTTTTTTGTAAATAATTGCTTCATAAATCGACCCAACTTTGCTGCAATCTTGCTGTTATTGAGAATAAGATAACTATACTACTATTTTCCTTTTAGCATCAAACTAAATTAAATCAGCAACAACACAAGTTTTGATAATAAAATTTACGATTTTCAACCCTATGGAATGCCAATTTTTACGATAATGTGTCCAAACTATGTTAGGTGATTTTTTTATTTTCTTTTGCCCAATTAAATAAAAGCTAAGCACCGATCAGAAAGATGAATATTACTATCAATTTCTCTCGAGCTGGAGATGCAGAATTAGACTGAATATTTTGTGAGCACTGCTGATCACATACTGTCCGCAAGAAATATCTGAGGTACTAATTACCTTCTTCGAGTGTGCAAAAATCAGTTCCCAACTCTTCGAAAATATCGAACTAATTCAATAAATTCAAATGCTGTAGGTTGATTAGAACAATGAAGTTATTATTCTGCTGCACCAGTCTCTTATATAACTTCGGCTTAATTGCGAATTTATGCTTTTTAAGGGCAGATTTTGAAAGTTTTCCGTGAACCAATTCACAATTTTGAAATGAAATTATTTAATGACAATGGCAGTTTTGAATTACTTATGGGCGTTGCAAAAAATCGATCACAGAAATAGAATTTCGAAAGAAACTATAACACTATTAAATAGCAGAATGGAACATTTTAGCAGAAGAGACTTAGAAGCTTAAGGGATCAGCAGAAAAGCTTTCTTAGATCCAAATAAAAAGCACAGTGCTAGAGGAATGAGATCTCAATTGTATTTGTAATGCAGTTCTGAAATCACACCTTTCTTGTTTCGTCTATCGAGAACCGATGATGCATCTAAATATCATCTTGGCTTCAAGAAAACTTGCCACACATTTATTTCTTGGGCTAGGAAGTCATTTTACACGTCTTGTTTAGAAGGCAACAATAAATGGGACTGGATAGATTGTGTCAGTGATTAATTTCAATGATCCTTGAAGGAGCAACGAAAAATTTTTGATGACAAGATTGTAATTACATTAGGAGTCAGTTCATTTCTAAAGTAGCAATCAAAGGTGAACTAGCAAATGAGCCAACAAACTTCAGGTATTCAGCATCAGAATCATTGATGAATCTTACTGCAACATCTTTCCGTGGATACAATATTTTAAGAAAAGTCTTTTCCTGTTTGAGAAACCGTAACAGACAAAATTTGTTTTCATTTTTATAATTGTGAGAATGCTTTTAACACTGATATCATTTAATGATCTAAGGATGAACACTGTCTACAGCGGAAACAGAATCCATACTGAGAGTGTCCTATGATCCACTCGATAAAGATGCAAAGTGGTTTCAGCGATCTGCATGCATAGTTGCATTCTGAAATTGGCTCTGATTCGGTTTAAATAATCACAAATTACCGCTTGCAAAAATTATCAATCGTCATATATTTAGTGCTCAGTAATATATGATGGCACATAATCAGTATTGATCAGTTATTTTCTGGATCAGGCATTATCCTTACATCATGATCAATCTGTTCCTCAAGATTACTGGTTTTCGTTTATAGTAATATCTAACAAAAAAATTGTTAAGCGCCCTTTTTTCCAATTCATACCTTCTGCTGATGGCACCTCACTGTCGCAAAAGCCGCATGTTTTGGCACAAAATTCTTTGGCTAATGAGCTTGTACAATTGACATTTCCCTTACATTTATCATATTTGTCCTCACAAGCTGGAAAAGATTGGGTTTGATCAAGTGCCGGTAAATTTTTTCATTTTATCTATATATTTCCTTTATTATAAACTTACCGGGAGTTACCGGTGAAGAAGGTATCGTTTCACAGAGCCCACACGTTTCGGCACATAACTGCTTAGCTACTGGATCCGTGCAATCCATCCCATCTTCGCACTGACCAAATAAATCCTCACAGACTGCAAAAGAATAGGATCGTTGGAGAATTTCTTGTAAAATAATTTCTGTTACCCGTGTTAAATATCTCAATATAACAAATCCCGAATTGCAAGCTCACCGGGAGCTACCGTTGAAGATGTTATTCCACAGAATCCGCATGTTTTGGGACACAGTTCTTTAGCTATCGGATCCATACAATCCATGTAACTTCCGCACTGATCATAAAAGTCTTCACAGACTGAAAAAAGAATTACTTGGCGGGGGAATTCTTATAAGCAGTTTCTGTAATCCAGTTGATTAACATTAATTGTTGCTTTCTTGAACACATCCGAATTATGGACTTACCGGGAGTTGCCGTTACCGTTGAGGAAGGTGTAGTCCCGCAAAATCCACACGTTTTAGCGCAGAATTCCTGGGCTAAGTCATTCAAGCAACTCATTCTAGTTTTGCATTTATCATATCTATCTTCGCAAGCTGGAAAACGTCAGGATAATTTCTTCTGTCACTGAGGTTTAATTATATTAGATTTGTTGCATTCTCTATAAACCTCCAGACAGACTTACCGGGAGTTACCGTTATCGTCGAAAAGGATGTTATTCCACAAAAGCCACACGTTTTAGCACAGAATTCTTCAGCTAAGTCACTTGAGCAATTTAGTTTACTCTTGCATTTACTGTATCTATCTTCGCAAACTAAAAAATATTGGAATCAGTTTCCGTCATTCGGTTTGATTATCTCAGTTTTCCAACGATCGCTGTAGTACAAACTCTCCAGGAGACACCGTTGAAGGAAGCGTGATTCGCAGAACAGATACCTTTCAATCCAAAAGTTCCTTCACTATTGTGATTACTATAGCTTATAATGCTCTCTTGCTATAGCTAATTTTGTCAAAATCTTTTTTCTTTTGTTTTATTATTGAACACACATTCTACAGGAGCATGAAATCATACTTAGAAACTCAAATTTACTCTGTCTCGACTGCTATCAAAATTCAAGTGTTTAGACGATAATATTCATTTGATTTCTTAGCTTCTCCGCGTAATAAATCGATTTCTGATTCACAAATTAAACTGAACACTTTGAAGCTATGTGACGGGTAAAATTATTGAGAAATGCACAAAATATACCTTTATCTTTAGCAAAAATAATTTGCATACAAATGATGAAGACAGCCGAAGTTAAGCTTCGAAACATATTTGAATAACTTTTCTTTCCTGGAAAATATCGGAAGCGAAACAATCCAAATGCAATAATCTTATATCACTTTTTTGGGTATAATTTTGTTAAGTTTTCTTATAGTCAAGATTCGACAACACTAAGAATTTATCTGTCATAAACGTTGTTATTTTAATGAATGACGAAAGGCTTCTTGAACTGAGGAGAAATTTCACATATTTTGTTTTTAAGAAAAGACTTTCAACAAAAGTAAATGCACTATTTGTTACAGCAAATTTATTGTTTGCATTATAAAATTCCAATTTATCTAAATCACTGGATCCATCTTATCATTAGGTTTTACGGAAAAAGGAATGATAAGATTTGC
This sequence comes from Setaria digitata, assembly GCA_003640385.1. Classification (NCBI taxonomy): domain Eukaryota; kingdom Metazoa; phylum Nematoda; class Chromadorea; order Rhabditida; family Setariidae; genus Setaria; species Setaria digitata. The sequence goes on from RCAB01000095.1 coordinate 13,221, forward strand.
AATTTCGACATGGAAACTGTAGCTTAAATTAGCCTTAGACGCTTGCTTAGAAGGAGGCGCACTAACATCTCCGGTCTATAACGGATGATCGCATTTATATGGGTTCCGGATGTCTCCCTAAAATATACTAGTTAAGGCGGATGAATCACAGGTATAAAAAGTTTATTCCTTGATTTTGTTTGCTTTATCGTTTATCGTAGTTATGAATCATTTAACTGATAAAATTTTGTCCTTATCATTGAAAGGAAACGTTAGATTATATAGCATATTTTATTGAATTTATTTCACCATAAAATTTATTCCAAAATTTAGTACAGTCGTTCATTTTTAAAATATCGGTAACATTTGAAGTATCTTCTTTTCTCACGATCAAAAATTGCTATTTCTGGATTGATTCATTCAAGATCAAAGGAACATGTCGACTAATAATTGTTATGAACAAGCAACGAAGCATGCATAGAATATACAAATTTGCAATGAAGGACTTATCAATAAATATAATGATAAGCTATAATTTGCAGTTTTTGCTATTCAAGACATTGATGGCATTTTTGAGGCTTTCATCTAAAGTATAAGTCTAAAGAGATTCTGCGAGTATGCAAATGTTACTTGACAAAATAATTTAACTTGAAAAATTAAAATAGGACTATAATTAGGCATAATTTGACTAGCTTTACACATTTTTTACTCCTTTTTTATTATCAGAATGATGAACAAGTAAATAACTGATATTTAGCTCCATGATTCTTAATTATTATGACTAATTTAAAATATATGTAGACTTTATCAATTAACTTACTTCTTCCTTCTATTAATTTTATCATTTTTTTTATTAGTATCTCTAATTTTATCATTTTACTCCATTTCATTCAATATATTTATTTTGTGATAACAATAAGCCTAAGCCATATTTTTATTGTTTGCTATTTACGAAATTGTTCTCACTTACCGGTCACTCAGATATTACACAATGTGTAATTCTAAATGACCGGTATGTTAAAAATGATTATGAGAGAGTGTTAATTGTTACTCTGTAAATTAGTTGTAATTAATTAGCAGTTAATTTTTTTGCCTATGAATGATAGCTCGCTTATAATCGTTACTTACATTNACAATGTGTAATTCTAAATGACCGGTATGTTAAAAATGATTATGAGAGAGCGTTAATTGTTACTCTGTAAATTAGTTGTAATTAATTAACAGTTAATTTTTTTGCCTATGAATGATAGCTCGCTTATAATCGTTACTTACATTTCTTTTTTTTTTTTTTTTTTTTGTTGCTTCACAGATGTGTCACAATTTCATATTTCACGATTTGAAATAATTGTTTTGCCGATAACACTGCTGCATTAGATTGATTTTGTGAGCCAAATGTAAGCCAAGTCGAGAAGAAAACTAGAAAGCCTATGGCATCTATCGTACCAGTTGAGACTGCACTAATCCCAAAACTAAACACCACAGATCAATTTCTACAAATTATTCATCTCGAGTAAAAAAGTTTGACAAATCACCGCCATCAAAATTATTTAATAACAAATTTATTAAAACAGCAAATAACAATCTATTCAATAGATAGATATAGTAGTAAAATTCAGTACAAAGAATCGAATTATAGATTATCATACGATAATGCTGTTTTCGAAATCAGCTTATTATCAAAATCAGCAAGCTTTTGGCACTTGACAATTTGCTAGTAACTTGATATTTATTAATTCACACATAAATTTAACCTCCGGAAGTAATTTTATCAATTTTTATCCCAATTTTAAATATTATTGGAAATGTAAATTGGGATAAATTAGGAAATTTAAGTCACCTAAAGAGCACCTCTTAGCAGCCGAATTTAAAGACTGAATTTATTTAAAAATTTAAAATTGAGAAAGTTATTTACTTGAGTGATTAAGCGATTTTGTAAAAAAAAGTCTATCTATTAGAATTTCTTCTTGAAGAGTAAACAGAATAACATGATGATGACATCATTAATTCACACTTTTAGTTAATCATAGTAGAAAGCGAGCAAAAAGAAATTGCTGTTAACAGTAAAAAATAATTAAGAAACTGCTACATAAAATTGAAATTAATTAAGATTTTAATAGGTTTGAGGCTTTTAAAACATAATCAAACTTTAATTTTATATTTCAAAGAAAGTCAGGAATCATTTCAGCCAAAACAAAAAAAAAAAAGAAGGAAAAAATCGCCTAATTGGTGGATTCTTTAAAAAACAATCCACTATCTGCAATATTCATTCCTTAAAAATAATCGATTTTTTTTAATTTTCCCTCTTATTTTTAAAATGCTTTGCAATTGTTTTTAAATGAAAATTTAATTTACAAATTTGCATATTTTTCAAAATCCTTCAACACATGTCACATCATTTTCTGTCACAACAACTGTTTATGCAAATGACTAGTAGTAATTGGCATATAATAAGTTTCATTAATTATTAATTGAGCATTGTTAAGAAATTCGGCAGCTAATAAATGTGTGCCAGTAGTATATTTATGGTTTTTTTCTATCCACCGTTGCTAGCTATTTCTATCATATGTTCATGCAAGAAACGACTGAAATTCCTCTCGTTGGTTTGTTTTTTCAGCTTAAAAAAATATTTAAAACTACCCTGCAAACTGCTTCCAGAAGCTTAATAAGACTATGATTATTGCAGTAACTAGTAAGGTATATTTTCAGACTGCGACTGATAAAGCCAAAGCAGCAGCAGTAGCAACTGTTCCCAAAAATCAGAAGATTTTATCAGAAAATTTATCATCGAAATGTCAGGCAACGAAGAGCAGTCATGATATCAGTATCAGTAGTAATATACAGTCAATGAAAACTACTGATAATGAAGCATTGAAGAAGATCAACACGGTAATTTGACACAAAAATAACAGAAAAAGAGTCAGAAACTTCCAGATAGACAGGATGTACTTGACTCATTGTACATGGATTTACAAGAATACCTAATTAAATTAATGCCGTATAATTTATAACTTCCAAACTAATCCTCCACTGACTTATTTTCTAGTTTAATTATAAGTTATTAAGATAATATTCTCAGCTTTACTCACTTCTGTATACCAACTTGATAATGCTTCATTAGTGTCACCGTTGAAATGTGCTGTATCATCCTTAATTCACTTATTTTCTGCTTCTTGAATTTAATCTTGTCTTTAATTCTTTAGTCTGTTCATATGATCTGATTATTTCCGGATCAGATGAAGGAAAAAGAATCAAGAAAACAGAGGATATCAGCGAAAGAAAGCCCAGAATCACAGGCTCAACAAATAAAGCCAAATGATTCGAACTGCAAACATTTTGGAAAGCAATCAATTATCAGCGACGATTTATCAGCATCGCTTTCGAGAAGCACCGTATCATCCGGTGGTTCATTTATTTACCAAGCAGATCTGTTGTTACAGGTACCGTTTCTCTTCTGTGACCAAACTTCCAAAGGTTTCTATTCTCCTAAAATTTTAATTTGTTAATTATGGCCGAGTATTTAAAAAAAAAAAGGTCATATAGGTCATCATGCAAATTTTTAATCGTTTAAAAAGTGGTGATAATGCTAACATCACAACTGTTATGGCTTCCTTCTTAAATTTTGAATTTTTTAAATTCGGTTTGAAGAGATGCACTCTATATTTCCTTTGTTCATCAGCATCATCAAATAAGTTCCTCTCAATAATTAATTGAATTGAAAAAAAATGTAGGAAGGTTCTAATTAATACAACTACAGAGTACAAACTACAGAATCTAACTGAGAGTCGTTCAGCAATAAAGATTATTTTTAATTTGAATCTGCTGAAATTGATTTAATTGCAGTTGGTAAATTTAAATTTAGAAAAGTAAATCAGAAATGGCAAGTGATGACAAGTGGGACGTCTCCCAGAACGGAGGTACAATATTTGTATCGTATAATAAGTTATACCTTATCAGACGAGTTGCATTTCAAAAACGATTTTTGGTACTTAAATTCAGAGCAATTAAAGCAACGGATTGCTAATAAAGCGAAATTAAACGCATTGGTGACTGATGATATTATTCTATTCCCACGTGAACTTAAATGGAAATTGCTAAATATCGTCCAAACGGTACAACTACAGAATCTAACTGAGAACCGTTATGCCGTAAAGGTTGTTTTTAATATGAATTTGCTTAAGTTGATTTAATTGCGGTTGGTAAATTATAAAAGCTGCTTCTGAATACACCTGGTGTAGTAGCAAACTTGTAAAGCTTAATAAAATTGCATAATTGAACAGAAATTGCTTAACTTGAAATTGAAAATTAAAAAATTTAAATTAAAAAATTCATTCATTCAGAGCTAATATAAACTTTTCTATTGCAACACTTACATTCAGTGATAGAAACGAGAATCGCTCAAGAAATGAAATGATAATTTCAAATACTACAAAACAGTAATTTTTGACAGTATGGAGGGCGATGAATATTTTATCATTTCTGATAATTACGCGAAACTTTTCCTGAGCTTCAGTCATTGCAACATTTGACTTCTGCTTTTTTCTTTTTTTGTGTTTCCTAATTTTCAATTCATTCTATCAGTCATATTATTGCAATTTTCATTTCCTTAATGAAAAAGAAAATCTAATTTGCATATGTATTTCATTTGTTATGACTAATACGCTTGAACAGTTTATAATATTTGTAAATGGAAGCTCATTAATCAAACAGTAGAGGTTGATTAATTAAGCTTCTGCTATCCAATCTTCGTGAAAGTTTCTGACATGAAAACTTCTGATTAAGCAAGCTTAACTAAAAGTCATATTACAGTACTATGATTCTTAATGCCAAGGATTTTTAATCTAAAATTTTTTTTTTTTTTTAAAAAGAAAGAAAAAGAGAAAAGAAAAAAAAAAATTTTTTTCTTGCCACTAAAAACATCGAAGTTGAATGCATTCAATCACTATTTTTTACAAGTGCATGTATACATTTTAAAAGAATCAAAGAATTCAATTAGGTGGGAGTCGATACGATATATTAATTATAATGAGTATTTTATTTTAGCAATTCTTTTTCAGGTAAAATGCACGGATAACAATTTATACAGAGTGAAGCCTGTGTTTGCATTTCTTGAGCCTAAAAGTTTTGTTGCTTTTGATGTTACTCGACGTGATGGTGTCGAAACTGTTGATTACATCCTTTTTCTGACTACTTCGGTATACTCCTTTAATTGGATTTAAATGTATTTAATTTAAAAAAATTTTTAATTTAAATATATATTATATTGATTATTCTGAGCGTGGAGTCGATCATCAGATAATCAACAAATAGGATGAAAATTAGTACCAGAGATAGTCTAAGCATCAGAGAAAGCACTCTGAAAGGCTTATTAGGAATCAGATACCTTGGAGTGATTCCTCAAACATCACTTCCAACAACGGTTCAGAAAAAACCTGCGCATCGATCTTTTAAATCACTGACTTGTTTCGATATTAGGCGGAAAAAAGCGATGATGACGTACGCAAGCTTTTTATGGATTCTGTGGCAGGGAACAGTGATATTGTTCAGGTGGTCGAGAACAACGTCACAGAAACCTTGCCAAACAAAACGGCAGATTCGTGTTAAATAAACAATGAGATTGTAAATAATAGAAAAATAAGAAAAATTAATCACTTTTTTGTTAATGAAATTGCTTTTTAATGTTATTAAATGCAGCAAAAAGATGTAATTTCATTGAAAATTTTTCTAAGAAATTGAATTTCTTTTTGCAATAAAATTAAATCGCAAAATTTGATTGCATTTATGAAATTGCAACTCATTTATGAAATCGAAGAAATCAATGAAGCGCATACTTCTGTGCCTTCGAATAATGCCGGCAAGAATTTGAAAAAATAAAATATAATCAACAAACGATTTAAAAGCTTTCACAGAAACTGTTTATAACAAATATATATATATATATATATACAAATATTAGTTTGAAACTGTCAAGTGGATTGAACCGATCTGACCTGATTTGTCTGGTAGTGTCACTTGTTGTTGCCTTTCTGGATAAAGAAATAGGAAATGTTTTTTCAAACTGACTAAAGTTCCAGGAATGAAAAGTGAAATGAATTAAGGACGAGACAAGTTTGGGCCAAGTAAACAACATGGAGAGATGAGCAATTTGCTAAAAAGTTATCACGTGAATAAATTTATTACTCACAAAATCATTTGAATTTCCTAAAATGATTTCATGAAGTGGTGACATGCACTAACAGCCACCGAAAAGCTCCATAGCAACGTGACGCATATAACGGCTGCTTTATATCATCAGGCCAAATTTCATATTTTGTTTAATCAGTTATCATAAAACATTGCGATTTATTTGAGTGAAAAGTACTTAGATTAACTTTGACATGATTAGCATAAGCATTCTATCTTGAAGTTAACGCTACCAGTGATTGTAATTCTTATCACTTTACAGGAAATAATTTTTAAAATTTTGAAATTTAAAGTGAGCATCATAGGAATAAAATGGATATGTAGGGTGTAATTTGAAAAAAAGTCCTGAATGAGACTGATTAATTTCAATTTTAGTAATCAAAGGAGCACTGAGAATATGAGTTTTAAAATACTCATTGTTTTTTGCAATATAAAAACAATGATTAGTCCTTTTAAAATTTCCGTAGCTATAATCCTTGTGAAGCATATTCGAAATTAAGACTTCAAAAATGACTTATACTTACACATATAAGTAGTAAGTTTTCATATCCGATGGCATCTTGATATTAAATGATCAGTTTTATTTATCAGACTTAGTTAAAAATATTTCTTTCTTTCTTTCTTTTTTTTTTGAAGTAGTAGGCTAAATACAAAATATTTAATTTTCTTTTGAGCACTTATTATTTTATGTTCCTTTTCAATTCTCTTTTAAGTAACTAAAAGTTACTTAATGTTTTAAATTTTTATTATACATTCCATAAACTTTAAAAGACATTTCAAAAGAAACCATACAGATTAATTATTACCAAAAAATATCCCCAAACTGAGCTTCTTGTTACTGTGACTACACCCTTGACACTAGATAGACGGAGTGGATTGCTGAATTTTAAAGAAAATAATCTTGTCTTTTTCTAAATTTATTAAAGTTCCAGAAAAATCAGTGAAAATGCTATAGAAGAATTTCAAAATTCAAAACTCGTCTTCCAGATGTCTCTTATACGTGCTTTAGACGGGTCAGATATGATTTCTACGGCTAGAATTCTTGATTCATTTCCCGTAGGTTAATTTATCTTTTTATTTAGTAAACATTTAAGCATAACCGAACATTCTCGCTAAAAGCCATTGCATTTGTAATTTTCCGACAAAATGAAAGCACAAAATTGTTATTTTAATTACTTTATCGGTTTTCTTTTCTTGGCTTTTAAATAAATTTTACGTAATTATTTCTAAATCTAACTTATTTTTACCGCATTGCAATTTCCCTATTGAAACTTGGGAGAAATGAAATAATTTTTTCTTTCTTTTTTTTAATAACGAATTAATCTATTTGTTGAAACATTCAATATTAAGAATGAAGTGTTTTCTCGAGATAGCGAAGATCGAGTTGCGCTGCACTATGCAGCCGAAACAGCTGATGCCGAAACATTTAAGAGAATTCTGGAAATGGATCACTCATTGGTTCATTGTCAAGACCAGAATGGGTACTCCAATTTATTTAATTAGCTTCCTTTAATTAATTATTAATAAAATAGAAAAGTAATTTAACTTTCAATTACTTCCACTTAGCTTTAAGGCCGTTGCTTAAACTTTGACATATATTGCATAACTTTTTTTCCTAACTTTATAATAATTACAGCTACACGCCATTACTAATAGCATCAATGAGCGGAAATGTGCCTGCGATAAAATTAATGATCGAAAATGGGATCCAAATCAATCATTTAGATAAGGACAAACATTCATCTGTACATTGGGCTGTTGTATGTGGCCAAGTCTGTTTCTCTTTATTGGCTTTATTGTATTTAAAGATGTTGATGGTTTAAGCCAGAAAATAAGCTTATTACACACACAAATGGGTGGTCTTAATTATTACTGAATTGATCGCTGTTATTGTGAAATTAAGTAATTTTAACCTCCGTAAGAATGATCGTCTAGAAATAAAACTGATCTTGAGAAAATACTTTGCTTAGCAATATTATTTTATCAATTTTAATCCTCACTAATTGACTACTGAGCCACTGAGGAAACAAATTTATAGCTAGAAGCATTGATAACGCTGTTGGATAACGGTGCCAAAGTTGATTGTGCTGATAACCAGGTAGGTTTTTTCATTTTGATTTCATTCAGTTTAATAACATTTCATTCAACTCTCAAATTCTTAATGACACTTCATTAAATTGTTTCAATTAATCCAACTAGTATCAGCAAATCATACAAGTGATTCTCGTTTATTTATGTTTTGTCTCATTTGTTTGAAATTTTTGAGTAATATATTTCGCTTCGGCTTAATTGTTATCATTTGCTTGCCAACGAGTTTGTGCAAACCTATTTGTTAATTAAATTTAAAAATCTCCTTGGCTTTATCGCAGGGTGCGCAAGCAGTACACTACGCGGCAGCTGCAGAAAATATTTCGATGGAACGTTGCGAAGCCATTTTGCATGTTTTGTTGAAACACGGGGCTAGACCGAATGCTCGAGACATAGACGGCCGTACACCGATATTGTGGGCTGCCAGTTATGGTGAATTTATTTCCTGAAAATATCCGGGGAAAGTGTTTCCTTCAAAACTTTGGAATTTAAAAAATCAAAGCCACTCTTCTTTCCATTGGTTATAAACTAATCTGTTCCATTCCACGGAAAAGCAGTAAAAAATATTGCCAATAATCGATTTTCATTCAGGAAATCTGGAAATAATAATTAGCCTATTGCAAAACGGAGGAGATGTGTATGCTGTGGACAGGGATCAGTTGGGTATGATACATTGTGCCGCAAGTCATGGCCAAGCACATATTATCGAATATGCTATCAGAAACTTAGATCTGGCCATTATTAATTCCGTAGACCGAAATGGTGATACCGCACTATTTTACGCTATCACATTAGGACATTATGAATGTGCCCGGTTACTGCTACTAAATGGAGCTGAAGTAAATCATCAGGTCAGGTGTGAAGTGAAACACTAACGCCATTTAGAATGCACCTACCAGAAATGAGCATTTTAAGAAAAATTCAGCTTCTTTCTGCAGGATCGTTACCTGCGATGTCCTAGTCATTGCGCTGCAGCGAAAGGTCAGTTAAGAATGCTTAAATTACTGAAACATTTTGGTGGAAGCTGCGGAATCCAGAATCGACGAGGCGATCTACCCGTGCATGAAGCTATCCAGGCCGGTGCAAAAGGTGCACCAGTCACTGCCTTTATCACTAATTTTCATTTGCAAATGATAGAGATCATAAATGCCAAAATGGAATGATTTATTGGTGACATCAGAAGTCTTTTTCGAAAGGTCCACGTATTCAACTTATTTCACTCAAACTATCGCCACCAACGTCATTCACGTCATCACCAGCCTGAGGTACACTCCACTATTGGCGGGTCTGTCCTGATGATTATGGTCGCAAATCTCCTGAAACTTTTCCAACAAATTTAATGAAAAAACTTTAAACTGTTCAACTGCTACTCTTTTAGCACTTTTTTTAGATTGTGTTGAATATTTGCTTGCTTTGTATCCATCATCAATAAATGCCTCAAATCATGAAGGTCGTACTGGATTACACCTGGCTGCCGCTTCCGGAAACATGGAAATGGTGATTCTGTTATGCAGCCGTAGTGCCATCATCAATCCACTGATGCTCTATAAGGTAGGTAAAATCTGCACGAACTAAGTGCTATTCTATCACATTGTTCATATTGGGTAGCTTAGCAAGAAGTGATATTTTTTAGGATAAATTGTTAACGCCATTAGATCTGGCGAAAGAGAAGAATCATGAGTTGGTTGTAGAATATTTACGATTGCGACAAGGAGCTAAGTTAGCTGAGGAACTGTCTGAGGAGACGAAGAAACTAGCAAAATCAAGTCTGCAACATCAGATTTCGGAAGGTTAATTGCATTTTCAGTTTATTCTGGAAGAGAACATGATATCAAATTTTATGGAACATAAAGTTAATGAAAAGGAAATGGAACTGGAATTTCTGTCTCCTACTCATCTTAGCTATTATAGCTAAATCATGATCATTTTGTGTCTGATTTAAGACAAGCAAAGAGAACATACATTAAGACAGCTGAAATCTTGCAGTTCGATTCATTTGCAGCTCGAGAAAAAGATAGGCGAAAGAATGATGTCTCTTCGGAAAAATCGTCAGGAAAATTAACTGGAAAGGAAAGTGAAGTGAGAACTGCAAGTCAGGAAACTCAAACAGCGATTCCCGTTTACCGTGCTGCCGCTACTAACACATCGGTTACAAGCACAAAAATTCATTAACTTTCAATTTAAATTAATAAATTTTAATGTATTAATTTGGAATTAATCCATCCCTTGTTTTGAACTTGGCCAGCGCTTATTTCAGAGGCCTGAATCATATGAAAATACCAAAACCACTGAGGTTCTGCAGCTTACTTCACCTGTTCGGCGGTTTATACCCAAGGCGACAAGTACTACAGATCTTCAACGATACTTATCGCTGGAAAAAGTAAGCACAAAATTTCATAAATTTTAAAAATAATTATATAATATTTGATCAATCATTCAGCATTTGATTACTCTCCTGAAAGCATGACAAAGAATCAAAGGCCAGGTTTTGTAGATAACTTTTTGGGTCTAATAACTTTCAAAAAGACAAATTCAGAAAAATAAGCAACCTTCTCAAACAACTCTGAGAAACCCTCATCATGAAAATTGGAAAGTAAAAGAGGTTGAAACTGGAAAATGGACAAATAGCAATCAGTGGAGATCGGAAGAGGATGCCACGGATGATGAAGAAGGAAATACAAAATGCAGGAAATCATCAAGGTATCTAGCGTTGTCGATTCGCTCACAACTAATTTCAAATCGGTTTTGTCTAATTTAAGAAGACCAAATAATATCGGTCGTGAATTTGTGGGAGATTTAACCGTTTAACAAAAGTTCTGTTTATAATTTCATCAATAGAATTGAAAATTTTTCAAATCATGAAGAAACCATTGAATATGTTTAGAAGTATTAGATATGCTGCTTACATTATCAGTTGTTAATCAATGCCAGAAAAAATGACCGTAAAAAGTTTACAAGGTTGCACACTTGCAAAGCAGATTATAAGGAAATTTAAACTGTTCCAGTCGAAAAAATATTTGTGCATTTTACCGATTTCAAAAAAGAAAATGTTGTTCTTAAAGGGTTGTTATAAACAAATCGCAAAATGGATGCAATCGGGAGTTGAAGGAAAATAGTGGGATGCATAGGATGCATGGAAGAAAAGGAAGGATGAAGGAAAAATTTGTGAAAATGACGAGAATTAAGAAAAACTGGAGTAATGTTGATGAGAGCGATGATGGAGAAGAAGCTGATAATGGTAATAATCCAGGAAGCTGTGTTGCTTGTGACACATGTGACATTTTATTTCTGGATAAAAGTTTAATTTCTAGTCTGATTTTAATTGAGTCTTCAAACTTTTCACTTGAAATAGCGCAAACTGTGTTTCAAATAGACAACTTAAAATACTGCAACATACACAGATATTTTCATTGCTATTTTATTCAATGTTAAAGAAAGCATTATTTGTATCAATGACTAGCTATTAATAATGAATGAATTTTTAAGTCTGGAATATATGGCAAACTTTTTGGTACTATTTTTTTAGTCTAAGTTTTTATTAGATTGTGAGGATAAACTTACCATTCATTCTAATGAAAGTTGTTAAGTGATAACAGTGTAGCATAATTATTTTTTTCTTTTCTTTTTCTTTTAAGGGCTATCATTAACTGAAATGAATAGTAGTCTCGAATGTCGCTCTCAGAATGCACCAAAAATCAATGATAAGAATAATTTCGAGAAGCAATTGAAGGAGTTACTCGGTACAGGACAGGTTGATATGTATCGAACAGAATCTGGAGAGCTTACAATTCAGCGGCGATCTAATAAATGTATTTGCTTGAATTTGAATTTCTTTTTTTTCATATTCTTAAATCATCTAAGAAATCCTATCATTTTTATCCCTATAATTCTCGAATTACTTAACATAAAAATGGTATTTCTATTTGAAGTGTTTAAAACTTATTAATTTGTCGTTCTTCTCGACAAATTTGAATAGAGTAACCAAGAATACATTTCCAGAAGCTAAATCAAAGAGGCTTAAATTAAGTCAGCAGTACCTAAATTAGGCTAAAAAAAATTTATGCTAGTTATTTCACCTTTGGAAAACTATGATGCTTTTATATAACCTTTGACAGGTAAGAAGGTTGCTAGATGCTATATACACGAAGAGGCCATCTTCAAGGAACTTACACATCTGAAGAAGATGCAGCTACAGTACGGCAAAGTAAAGGAACAAATATTGGTCCAATCATTAATTAACAATTTCTGCAAAATGCATGGCCTCAATCCAACACATTTCAAATTTCAAAGTTTCCATGCTTGGGAGACATTTCTTTGTGGTTTGCGCTTTATATATTTTATTAAAAAAAAAATTGAAATTTTTTCCAAAGCAATAAAATGCCGTCCTTTCAGAAAAGTTGACTTATTTACCTATGTTTCAAATAGTCTTTTGGTAGGCTAGCTAGTCAGTACTGATAGAGAACCGAAGTGTCATACTTCGACTATACAAAATCGAACTCGATGTCTACTGATAACAGAAATCAGTAAACGTAATCAGTAAATCAGTAAATTTACCAATCAGTAAACGTCAAATGCTGTTCATGCTGAAAACACGTCTTCCGTTTAAGATTTTCTTTCAGATCAACTGAAGTTACTGTACTTAGAAGAACGAAATCGCATTTTAAATTCTCAGAGAACGCGCTACTCGACTGGCAAGTAAAATATACTTTGTACTTTCGATTTATTAACTCTTCTCCCTGTTCATTAAAAGACTTTGATAGATGATTGAATTCACAAAATGAGACAGACTATTTAAGAAATTATTAGTTTTATAAGCATATTTAACTTCCAGTCGGATTTTCTGATCAATCGAATTCTGTCGACGATGAACCCACAAAATTTGCAAGAGAGTTAATTATATGCGGAAGAGTTAATTGTAATTATTAATTAAATATGAAAGGATTTGTTAATTTTTTTCAGACATAAAGGTGGCTGCCTAGAACAAAAACAAGCATGTCGCAGTAGCACAACGTTGAATACAATCGTTGAAGGCCCACGTTCAGCTCACAGTGACTTTTCTCAAAATACCTTGTATGCCGGTGAAAAGCGATGCAATTGCTTGTATAATAAACGTGATTCAGTGTAATTAACCATAGCAGCATAATTAGTGTACTTACTTCTCACTTTCAAAAAGTTCATTTCGAAATAAATGGGTTGATCATATCAGTGATAAGGGTTAATTTAGCTGCACTGAATAATGCTGCTCACTGCTGTATAAATTCAAATTTAAAGTCTCCGAAATAAGAAAGTTTCTTTAAATTTCAAAAATTTAGCGCTCCATTTTTGGTTTGTCTGTTGTTAAATTATCTGGTGATAATGCTGGCATCTTTTTTATCTCTTGCAGATTATCGATCCTCTGTCCTGAAATCGAAAAATCCCACTTTCCACACATCAGAATTCTCTACTCTCCTCTTTCTAAAGAAACATCGCACTGCTGTTAAACCATTTAATAAATACTAAAAGAGATCTGGTTATCCCAGCTGATTTTACTTTTACAAACAACAAGTTAAGAAATTTCACCGCTCAGAGTAGAGTGATAAGCCATCACTTTATTTTTATCAAGATCGATAAACTAAACTAACTGGTATCAATATCGTCCACAACTGGCGCTATCGTGCCCATTTCACGTTCTGACCGTTGTACCGCCTGATATACGGCAGCATAATGTTTTTGGACTGCCTGCAACTCAATACATTAATTTCAATTTTCCGAATTACATATTTCCGGATACTTAATGCCTTTATTTATTTCTATTTCTCAGCAGAGTTTTCTATTTATTTTGATCTCCTGAAACCATTATTGGAAACAATTAGGAATGAGTAATGTTTGAAATAAATGCGTAAAAAGGATTCATTTCATAAGTTTTTCTCAGATGAAAAACTAAAGCCACCTTTGCTATCTGTTGAGAAAAGAAGCTTGTGCTTTATAGCTTTTCCGAGTTAATTATCGTCGAAGAATTGGTCCTATAATTATCAGCTGCTGTTTTAGAATCCAAAGACAAACTATGGGACTTTTTTTTTCTTTTGGAAAGAGTTAAACTAACTAGTCCCTAATTCAAAAAAGAAGAGCCTAGCAGTTCTTTCAGCTGCTAAAACACAAAGTCATCTTCATTCATTCACTTCTTCAAACTTCCTTGAATCATCACTGGTACTGGGAGTAGTTTCATTGAAGATATCGCCAAGGGACATTACTGCAGCCTTTTTAAATGTTTCTGCTGCTTTGCCTGGTGTGTCCGGATCTGATTCGTAGAAATGCCCATATTTCCGGTTATAAACTCTGATAATAGAATTTATCAAGTAAATTAATTGGTTCTAATTGAAATCAAAGCAAGAACCGAACAGGTTCTCTTGACATATTTGATTTTCTTTAACAAACAGTTACAAAATTGTAACGTACTGATAAGTGTCGAGTACATTTGCAACGTTTAGAAATACTTTTCGAGCACGCGTTAACGCATTGCCGTGTAGCGTAAACCAGTTGTACGTAAAGACATAAACTGTTAAAGCCATCAAACTACCCGTCACTTCATCATAATCGTATATCAGGTTACTTGCAAAACTGTGCATCATATCTCTCGACAAAGGGATTTCGGAATTTTTAAACTATTAATTTCCATTTGATTCTACATCTCTTTTTCCTTGCACGTGGATATTTTCAGTCAATTCTACTCACTTCACTGAATTTTTCTGACTTAAATTAGTGTGACTTATACAGGGACAAAGAACTAGAATAAAATAATTGGAAATTAAACTTTCGCAAAACATGTATATTACCAAAAAAATCCAGCAGTGACAAGAATACAAAGTGTGGCATTGAATCGTACAAAACTCTGAGAGCTCAATTTAATCTTATTCCTTGATGTCATTTTGCTAAAAAAAAAAAAAGATGATGGAACCGAAATTGTATTAAACTCAACAGAAAGAGTAATTTGACTTTAATTTCTTTCGAAAGTTTTGTTGAAAAATGGATCAATACTACCAAACTTAGTTGTAATTCTTGTGTCAGAGAAAGTATGACTTATTTATTGTCTATTGACTTATTCCTTATTAGAATGCTAAATAAGAAGGAAATGATCACTGAGACAACAAGCTTGATTCTATCATAAAGTGAAAATAACTAATGAAATTAGCGATTAATTCCATTCGATTCCTTTTCACAAACGAAAAATCTGAACTTTGGAAACCTACGCAAAACGATAAATCCAATAGCACCTACCGCCTCAATTCTGTTTTAAACTAGAAATGAACTATGCCTCATAATACTTCCTGTTTTATAGTGTTTTGTAATTGCTACACGTGAATGCCACACGTGATTGCCTAACGCAGTTGTTCATCATAGATTCGTCAGTTTTTGTTATTGTTGTGATCGATATTTTTATTCTTATATTAATTAACCTTCAAATATTCGTCATTCAAAGTTTGTATAAAAATTTCTGAAGCATTTCAAAAACGTCATCAACGACTTTTTTTCCTCTTCTTCTCTTTATGATTAAGTTTGTCCTTATCAATCTAAAGAAGCAGGCAGTGCTCATTTTTCTCCTTATCATTATTCTTCTCTACTCTTGCTGATTAAATTTTTTTACAATCTCCACAATTTTATTTTTCACTAAACAGTAGAACCATTAACTTTTCAACAATTTCTCGGACTTTTTTTTAAATGGTAAAATTGTGTATTTAGAAAATATATATATATAATTTTTATTTCATTGCCTGAACAATCAGACCACATCATCCTGAACATTTCATTCTCTTCGTAAAATATGTGATAAATTGATCGAGATATCAATTTGATTTGCCATTTTAATATTCCAGTTGCTTCATATCTTGCAAAATGACTGGTAATGATTTCATCTTGTCTCATTTCACAAGCACCCTAAAAATAAAATTCAACTGATTTTCATTAATTAGTATCAGTGCTAGCAAATTAAATTGCATATTGAGAATGGTGAGGAAAATATGCCAAACAATGAAAGAGTTGAAGAAGAAAGAAAAAAATGATAGTGAAATCATTGGCAAGAAAACCTGTTCTGGTACACTGAAACAAGCAAATGACTTGTTTTCTTCAAATGAAACCCATGAATTTTAAACTGATACACTTGATCATGTTTTTAGTTTAAACCAAAACTAACCTTGGCGGTAATGTCAGGTTGACGGATCTTCTACCGCGGAAACTTCTGTCCACTTCCTTTCCAATTTCCTGTAGTATTAAAAAAAAAAAGAAAGAAAAAAAAAGAAAAAAAAAACTATGAAAAGATGAAATCTTCGTGAATCTAAAGCAGTATCAAATTGTTTTTGATTGCGAATAATTTAGCAGTAGTATTGCAGCTGAATTTTCATCATAGATTAAAGTTTTAAATTGATCTAGCAATTATGTAAAATAAATAGGCATAACGGATCGTCAAGGTCAATAATGATGAGTAGGCAGGTTTAATTAATTATCACCCATCCTTGAAATGGCTTAGTATAAAGTTGTGACAAAAAAATTAATAACTGTTTTGGAATATATTAATTGCCTTTGAGTAATTAAGAAATTGCAATTTTATTTGAAATTTTTTGATGCTGTCTCATAACTATTTATTTCTGTAATAACATCCAACGTCTTTCAAATTTTTTTTTCTAGTTCCATTTAATTCCCGAAAAAAGAATTCAGAATAACAGGGACCAAAATCACCATCGTTTATAGTTTTTCCTGCTCAATCCCTGAATTTCTGCATGTTATTCATTAAAAATATACTAATATCATCGCCTTATTTTGTATTTATACCAAACAACTGTTTGTTTTCCTGGTCTCATCGTCCATGCTAACAAATGATAATTTCTAATATTTTGCTTCAACAAATTTGCCAGAATTTTCATTCTTTTCAGATTGGAATTTAAGTTGATAAATAAATATTGCTTTGCTCTTTTTTCATTTATTTTAATATTTAATTTTCATAATTAATGAAAAATTTTTTCTTAGCGACAATGATTTTTCTTGTCTACACTTTGTTTAGCCAAGCTGTCATTGCATCTAACAAAATAAATATCTTTAATATGCTTGTGGCTTTTTTTTCCAAGTACGTCAGCATTTTTCTTAAGCCACATAAAATCACTTGTTTAGCTACTGGTAATTGGTAATTAGCTTTCTCTTTGTTGTGTTATACATAGCAGAGATTACTTTATGCTTTTTTACAAGTAATTTAAATTAAAATTGTATGAAAGTATTTAGGCCGGGATATTTAATGGAATTTAAAATTAAATTAATAATATTATTTCAGACTAACTAGCTAATTTCTTTCCATCTGTTCATTTTTCCAACTGTATTCGTATTGATTTATAATGTCTGATCGAAGGACGGTAAGTACTTTACAAAAATTAAAACAATTATAAAGTGGAACGCATCCCATTAGATACTTAACTGTATAGAAGATTGATTTCATCAATTTTTTAAAGTCTTCTATTTCTTAATAATAATTAAAGTTGAAGTTTAATTAATATGTTAAAGATTTGCAATATAATTTCCCTGACAATTATGAAAAAGTTCAAAACAAAAGATCAAATGAAATTTCGGAAATTTTTTGAAAAGATTGGAAATTTTGTTATCCTGCCAGAACTGTTACAGCAACTGATAACTTTCATAAACTCTTTTTAGGTTATTGGCTTCTTTATACTTTTTCTTACTGTTTATTTTTTGGAATCAATCGGTGGCTTCTTTATGGCGAGGTTGGTAATTAACTAACAATCCTATCTTGTTTTTTTTTTTCTCCTGAGAGATTCAGTCCTTTTCCACTCTTTGCTTGAAAGTTTTAGTGCTGTGGTTTCAATCGAGAAGCAATTCCAAATATCAAGTCGTATGTCGGGTTTAATGGTTTCTGCCGGTGATTTTGGTTACATCCCATCAGTGGTTTTTGTCAGTTATTTTGGTAGCAAGGTATTTTTCAATCATTCACAACCTATTTAGTCTGTCTATCAATATATGAATATGGTTGATCAGATTTATAAGATTTCCTGTCGCTAGAATTATCCTTCTAACGATATTTAGAACTAGAAATCCTCCTGCAATGAAACTAGAAATCTTTTTTAATATTCAGAAAAGCAATTTGAAGGAGTAAAGTAAAGCAATAAATTTTGAGTATGAAGGGTAGAAAAAAAATGTACAGGAAGAAAGAATTATTTACATAAATACAAAAGTTCCGGTTTCAGTTTCTTCAATTAGTGATTGCAGCATAGGTTAGCTTCGCTTTAATTTTTCTTCCTTAAGGTAAGAATTAAGCTGGCCTAAATAGCTGCCAAAATTTAGTACAATGCTTGACTTTACTGTGACAAAAATATCTCACACATTTAATATGTGAAAATAATTTGCAATAAAATTACTTTTAAATTTATCAAATATCTAAAATAAATTTAAGAAATGATTTAGTCGGTTGTTTTTTTTTTTCTTTTTTACAAGGAAAAATTGTTTGGACAAAGTTTAATTACTATTCCGAAATCAGTGTTCATATTTGGCTACATATGCAATAGAGTAAAAAATAATTTAATTTAGAAAGAATTTGAATTTCTATTTATTCGAGATAGAATAACATAAATAAAGTGACACAAGGGAGAAATTAATAAAGATTTTAAGTTAATTACTTTTCTGGCAGTAAATTATTCTATCAAAATTGCACAATTACTAGTTCAGGGGAATCGAGCTAGATGGATCGGTGCCGGTAGCTTAATGATTGCATTTGCCGATATTCTCATCAGCACATCTAACTTCCTTTTCCCGGTGAAAACCACACAACTCAATTCAACATTTTTTGGTAATATTTATCCAAATTTTTATGTGAATATGCTATCCTTCAAATAGGAAGATAGTTCTGGCACTTCTATGAAATCACCAAAATCAGAACTACTGGTTCCTGCACGATTACCAGAACTAGTGGACTGACAATTAACCACTAGAACTGCGGGTTTATAACTAATCCTATTGAAAGAAATTAAGCAAAATCGAAAGAAAACAAAAAATATTCAAGCATTTTCTTATTCTTTATTGTTGCTATAGA
Source organism: Setaria digitata (assembly GCA_003640385.1). Taxonomy (NCBI): domain Eukaryota; kingdom Metazoa; phylum Nematoda; class Chromadorea; order Rhabditida; family Setariidae; genus Setaria; species Setaria digitata. The sequence goes on from RCAB01000095.1 coordinate 32,530, forward strand.
ATTTATACGTTAATAAGGGGGATAGTGAAGTAACATTTGAAGGATTACTTTTCCTTATACTTCAGACTTTGATTCTTTCAGAATCGATTCTAATGACTGATCGGAATCATTTACTTGATGAAACAGAAGCCAAGGAATTCTTCAATTATGCAAAGACTTTTTCAAACATTGAATCATTTACGGTATTGAAATTTGGCAATATTTTTTAAAAACAATTGTGTTTATACTTACTAATTTATAACTAATTGTTCTTTGTAGATACATCGCTTACACAGAACTGACTCAATCTAACTAATTCTTTTCTCACTATATGATTTTTTCTCCAACAACAATCTCGTTAAATTCTACAACACTATAAACATTTTTATACGAAGTTCCTGTCTTTCCAAAATATTTCTTATCCATTTTTGAATGAATGTCTTTAATTTCTTTAAATTCCTTTTGACACGTTGGCTAAAATTAATTACCGATTAAGTTTTTTAAAACATATTGCTTATAATATTGTTTAAACGTAATTGTTACAAAACATTTAAGTTCAGCTGGGCCCAAATTTCAGACTGATAAGTAATTTTCAGTTGCTTCATCTAGACGAAAAGTTGAACGTGGAAAACGTGAATAAAACGTTACGTCAGTTTGCTGATGAAAAGCTTTCATCATGTTATCAGTATTATAATACTTCTAATCAATCATGTCGAATATTTTTTGTCAGTTTTTAATTTTCGAGCTCACATATTTCCACTATGGGGATTCAGTAATATTAAACACAATAAAAAAAAAGAATAACAGAACTATAAATATCTGAAAAAAAGTTTAAATTGCCAAAATTTCAAATCGTTCCATTTAATAGTTATTTTAATTAGAATTTAACTAAAAATATTTATGAGTAAAATTTAATTTTCAGAGTTTTTTGCATCACTTAAATCGTCCCAATGTAACAGAAACTTCGAATATACGCATTTTGACTGGAACACCATTTTCCTTCTGCAACAGAATATTCAATGCACTTCGGCAAGAAGTACGTGTTTTGCGTCACCTGTAATTGAATTAAATATTCATGACGCTTCTTATAATGTATTTTAAACCGAATTACAGACAACAGTGATATTTGATGAGTGAAGAGGGCCTGTTTTTAAAAATCATTTCTTTAACCGTTCATTCAATCGATGATTTATGATGGATTGTCACCAACCTAGTTTCTTTGGATTACCTCATCATTAACTTATCTTCTTTTTCCTTTATCCCTCTTTCATGTGGTTACCGATATCGGCAAATTTAATACTTTGTTCTTAATCAACCGAAATTGATTAGTTTCTTCTTCAAGATACAGTAAGTGTGAGATACTAAGAACAATATGAAAATAATTTCAACTGTTTAGGAATAAAATATGGCAAAAATGAGCTAAAGAATTTCGATAAACTCAAAAATGGAACCTTTCAAAATTTAGTAACCTTTAGCCTTCAAATTCATTCCGCTAATGCTGACAGGTAACAGGAAGCGAAATTTCAATCAGTAGTACTTAATTTATAATGAATTTATAAGAGACCAGTTTACATCCAGTATTTATACAGAAAATCGATGTCTCGTGAATACTTCTGAAGTTAAATTTTTTTGTAATCGTACAGATCAATAAGGCTCGTTGTTTAACTAAACTCTCGAATATGGGACCGTTCATCACGATATTTGGTGGTTTACTTATTTTGGGTATTGGCCGAACAATGCCTTTCTCGCTTGGCCTTCCTCTTATTGATGATAATGTAAAGCGACAAAATTTGCCTCTTTACTTTGGTTTGCTTCGTTTCTTTCTATTTTTATTATTGTGGCTCACCAATAAAAAAGAAAAAAAAAAGAAACTATTCAAGTGGCCATTTAACAATTTGTGTCGTCCAATGCTTCAGCTGGTATGTTTTTCATACGAATCCTTGGACCTTTTCTTGGCTTCTTGATTGGTAGCATTGCTAATAATTACTACTACAGCTTTGACGGTAAGTCATCTAACTTAAAATGACTGTTCAGTCTCAATCTAATTGTAATATTCTGATAAATGCTCAAAACAAGCATTGCCAATTAATTAATGTCGTTATTCAAATTCAATTGTGCACAAAAGTTGATGTAGAAGACAGTTAGATCATTTTAACTTTTTCGTTTTTCGAACTACCAACTTTACTTTTTTCTAGTTATAATTCACACTATGCTACAGATCAATAGATTTCACTCAAATTACATTTAAATACTCGTTACTAGCCATTTCACACAGCTCAATGATTGTTTAATGACCATTAATTTGCTACTGCATGGAAAAATTTTTCAGTACCACCAGGACTAACACCTCGTGATCCATCATGGATTGGTCGTTGGTGGGCCGGCTTCCTCGGGATTGGTATTGCGATGTTTTTTCCATCCTTGGCTCTATATCTATACCCAACATGTGTTAATTATAAGTCCAGCGAATTGGCTGTAAAACAGCACGTAAGTCTTAATTGCATAATAATTTAAAGAATTCCCTTTTACCACGCATAAAAATATGCGAATTTATGTGTGGATCGTTCATCTCCCTAACACTTCCGGTTGGAAACCACGTGGGTTGTAATTTCTAACGTTATTAGTCAGTCGGCAATCCTTTCATATTTTTTAATTGTCTAATTTAGTTAAAGACAGATTAATTATACTCTTAAAGAAAGATATATTAGAATTATGCAAAGGACAAATTGGATGGTCATCGAACTACAGAAATGCAAGCACTGGTCGACGGACGGTAATCGTTTCACTTTCTTTCGCAGCTTTATTGATTTATTTAAAAAAAAATGTTTGAAAAAGGGCAGAGGTCAAGGAGAAGAGGAAATGACTACTTAAAACCTTTTACAATTAATATATACATATTATTATAGAACCCTAACAGGAGATAGTACAAGAAGCAAAGGCTTAGCTCTGATAGATAGGCATGCTGCGAGAGATGAAGCAGGCAAAACCGTTGTGCCAACTTCCATAAAAGCAAAAATCGTTGGTAGGAATTGTTTGTTTTATTGGCTCGAGGAATTTTTATGAGTGAAATTTGAAACTTTCTGAATCCTGTCATTGAACTTTACCTGGATTCAAAATGCTAATGAAATAAATGCTGCTGTTGCTTGTTAATTTCCCGAAATTTTCGAGATATTTCGTGCAACTCAAACAGTTCACAAAGTGTTTTGGTATCAGATATCATTTTAAGTTGAATTTTTTCTTTTTTTTTTTTTAAATATTTAGCAAAACATATAATAGCATACTTTATCATATTATTTTATGCGACGATTAGATAAGCGAATTAAATTTGAAGTTTCCAAGAATGAAAATATCAATTAGCTATGGTTCCCTAACTGATTTTCGTGGTAATGCTTCTTGGACTTTGGATATGATACTAAAGTTAGATAGGAGATTTGCTTAGTTCATAACTTCGATTTAATTAAATTTGTCTTTACTCAATTTTCAAGCGATATTGTT
>RCAB01000095.1:36057-177134 GCA_003640385.1 Setaria digitata
GCTGCGGGAAAAAAAAAAAAAATAAATTTTAATAAACTTTTTAATTTTCGCTTCTTCGGTTCTTTTCCAGATTTTATTTCAACAGTGCAAACGATCATAAAGTCACCGGTGTATGTTTCTTCAATAATTGGACGAATTATGGATGTTTTTGCATTCAAAGGATTTTTTATCTTTCTTCCAAAATATCTAGAAGTACAATTCGGCTTACCACAGCATAAAATTAACCTGTTTATGGGTATATTTAATTTTAAAATTGTATAAATATTAAAGATCTTTAAAATCCACCTGACCTTCTCTTTTCACCTTCTTTTTTAATTTGTTAAATCGCAACATTGTCGTGAAGTTTGAGGAGATGAGAATTACACAAACATAAACAATAAAATGTATAGTAATAAGTCACTGCCATAAAGACATATTCTCAATAGTTTTCGGATGTGCTCTAATTTTAAAGTCAACAATGAAGTTAAAAGAACTGCGGAACTGTTAGAACTAAACTAATTTCAAAGTTTTTAAAATCAATTTAGAACTGTTAATATATTGCAGGCCTCATAAGCTTGCCTGGATTTGCAATCGGTGTGCTTATTGGAAGCTTAATTATGCGACAATTTAAATTACAAGGTAAATTAAGCCAGAAAGCTTCTATGAAAGACAGACCTCCTTCTAAAATTATTGTTATGGATGGGGAATGGGAAGCTTTTTTTGCAGTGAACAATTCTAGAATATAAAAAATATTATTCATTTATATCTTATTGAAGGATCTCTTGGTAATGTCATGGAATTAGACAATGAACTAGTGTGAATTACCTTAAATTCAGTTAATTTTTAGGGCGAAAAGCAGCAGCATATGTTCTTGCATGTTCATTAATTGCTGGCTTATTTTTAATGCAAAATGCAATGATTGGTTGTAAATCTGCACTTAGTTTAGTTGGTGATAAGACAAGGTTAATTTAAAACTTATCAATTCCATTTAGAATAAGTCGGAATTTTCTGTGCATAAAATCAAAAGGTTTTGCTAATTTAGACTTTATTGTTTCAAAAGACAAAATAAAATGACATAAAGTTTTACTTAATTAATATTAACTTAGATCAGTCAATGACAATGGCACTTTCGAGACAATCTGCAACCTTGGTTGTAACTGTAACGGTACACCACTGTATCCAGTCTGCAACAGACAAGGCCAAGCTTTCTATTCTCCTTGTCATGCTGGCTGTCCATTAAATCAAAGTTTCGTCGATCCTTTGATTAAAAAAGTATAATTTTCTTTAAATTTGTTAAATAGCATTATTTTAAATAGATTATGATGTGTTAAATTTTAGAGAAAATTTAATAAAATTCACAGGTGCTACATAATAGAGATTGTTACCTGTGTCACAGAAGATTTCTCATATTAAAAATAAATTGAGTTAATTATCTGAAACATGCGCTTATAACCGCCGATCAGCATTTTAAACAATCTACGTAATAAAGGATACTTCCTGCCTCATGCCTTTTTCCCTTCAAGTCAGTTCCTTCTCCCTTTATGCCATCAGTCCTAGACTCTTTTTCGAGCTAAACTTCCAGGTCTTTCGAAATTGCAACTGCTCGAACAGTTCAGATCGTGAGGTATCACGTGATTTTTGTGATCAAACTGTTTGTGAGCAAAAATTCATGTGGTATTTTGTGAACTTAGCATTCTCAGGTATCTTCGGTGGAATGACCATTATCCCAGCAGTACTAATAATTCTCAGGTGAGTAGACTTTTAATGGGCTTTTATCATATCAGTAGTAGTGCACTCTAAGTCTTGACAAATCTTGTCTTCATTTCAGTGCAATGATAAGATTTTCGATTATGGTATCACACAAAAAAAAAAAAAAAGAAAAAAAAAACTTGTGAAACTCTATTTTGCACTTAACAGAATCTGCTGGAATGACAGGCATTTTATTGGAGAGTTTCAAGATCACTTAACCATTCTTCACACCTTATTGTTTCAATTCCAATCTTCACTTCTAACTGTTTAATCCTTTATTTTTCTTATCACTGATAACATAAGGACCGTGCTATACTTTCCCATGTCCTCTTCATCTCACTCTTTGAACTTCTTTGAAATTATACTTCCATCTTTTTTTTCCATTCAAGAGCAATTTACAAATCAGTATAAAAGTGTTAAGATCGGTGCCGCCAGTAGACCGAAGCATTTCTCTTGGTTTTCAAGGATTCTTGGTCAGCTTAATTGGTTTGTTCATTTCGAATTTTAATCAGAACTAAAGAATAACTTCATTGCTGTAATCATCTTTTGAGTTTAATTCAGTTCAGCTGATATCATATTTCAGGAAAACTTAGAAAATAGCAATGTCAAGATTTCTGTCAAGTGATAATGTATCATTGCAGCAACATTACCGTCACCCGTTTTTTGGGGTTGGATCGTTGACAAATCTTGTGTCCTCTGGAACACCATTTGTGACGAGAAATCGAGAGGCGCTTGTGAAATATATGATGCTGATAAATTACGGCTTATGACGCATTTAACTTATGGCATCTTGAGGTATGACCTTTAACTTACAAGGTTAACTCTAACTTAGCTAACATTCCTTTTCACTGTTCGGGTTCTTCTCAAAATTGCTCCTTAATTCGCATTTCGAGCCATGCTGTCAGTGTCGCGTGTAACATATCCTGCTGACTTAGGCTGCTTTCGTCAATTCCTGATATCGCCGTGCTTTATTTCGCAAAAGATCTCTTACTGACGGATTATGAACCATCTCAGAAAGTGGAAACAAAACTAGATGGAACTGCTGACGACCATCTCTTCACCACTGATACTGATGCTAAATTTGGGATACCGAACTAGAAAAGCAATTATAATTCATTCTAATAGTCATTTCCGGTCTCCAGATTTCGCAACTCTCATACAAGTCATTCCAGTAATTTGCAATTATTTCTTCGACTTGAAAATATCAAAATCACTCGGGTATTATTCTCCATTTTGTGTTGCAATTCTATTTTAATAAGCCCCTATTACAATCTGTTGTTCTTCTGCTATAGGAACTTAGAAACTCAGAGACTAAGAAATGACTAGAAAACATTTGAGCTCGACCAATGAAACTACTACTCATACTTTTCGTCACAATAAAGTTCCTTGAAATTATTGTGAGACTTTGCTTTCTTACAAAGTGACTCAATAGGCATTCGCTTCGATTTTCGCTGAGTTTGAATTTCAAACTTTTTAGTCGGAACAGTTCTTCTAATTTTTGCCTCTTTTTTGAGAGAAAAACACTTGATGCCTAAAATATATTTACTGTGATATAACTACATGGCACTTATGAATGATTGGTCAACTTTTAATTGTAATATTTCTTTTGTTCATTTCTATCCCAAACTATCGTATTGCACAGATGTCCTAACTGCCTCGTAAGCAGTAAAAGTTTATGTCAATAATTAAACTTCCATATGGAATATCAAAACTTTGAAGTAAGTGGATATTAATAAGAATAAAGAAATTTTTCACAAGACTGGATGTGTTAAATTTTGATATTATTAATTATCTAATGATTAACCAATCGCAAGTTATCAGTTAGATGTGCTGTGAATGAAATGATGTGAAGATTTTGTTGACAGTAATTTGTGAAGTGGCAGGAGTGCACTTTCTGTATGCTATTTCTGTCTCTAATTAATTAATCAAATAATCATTTATATGCAAATTACACAAATTATGAACAAATTAATATTGCAATTGTCAATAAAAGGTTATCAATTCTCAGATTACCAGGTCGTTCTTGTACTGAATGTCAATGCGTTTTGAATGTAAATAATCCTTATTTATTAACGTACGTAATTATATTAATTCCTAAATGAGGTCATTGTTTCCTTCACAAAACGATCAATCCTTCATTATTTGTTAGTATTTAATTTTTGAGAAAAAAAAAAAAGAAATAATGAATGAAGTATTGTTACTATCTTCAGTCACGAATTTAATTAGATCTTGAAAGTTATTACAATCATAATTATAAAAGAATTATTTCTATAAATATGCAATAAAGAATTGAGAATTTGAGTTAGATTCCAATAGAACTGAAGGCCCTCTTTAAGTGTCGTTACTGAATTATAATTTCAATGCTTGTTTATTGTTTGAATCACTGTTTTTTCATATAAATCGTTCTGGAAAGAACAAGCAGAAGTCTAATTTTAAGTAGTGATAAGAAATAGTCTATCTAATAGTGATAAGAAATATACTTGAATTCAATTTGTTGTAAAATAAGGAAAGGCAATAAGAGGTGATGGGAAGCGGAAATGAAATTAAAAATATCACAAAATGGAAAAGAAAAGAAAAGGAAAGTAGAACTGTGATTGGTCTCAGCAAGGCGTCAGAAAATGTGTAAATGGAAATTATATGCTAAGAAGATTTTGTTTGACGAACTCGAAAACAGTCACATCAAATTAAAAGATACAAAACTTTTACATATTATCAAAAATTTGACGAGAAAAATGAATCTTCCGTGGATATATTTCAGGTATGTTCATCCAGAAATTCATTTTCTTCATATTAAGTAAAAATAATTTGTTTTTTTTACAAAAAGATTCTGAAGCATAAATTTTTAACAGATTATGATGAAGTACGGTGGTTTTTTTTTTTTGGCAGATTCTGAAGTTATGTTGTTTTCTTAAAGCAATTTGAAATGAGTTGGTTTGGCGTCAGATAACAGTTAGGAAATTTTGATGAATTTTCTTAAATCTTTCAAACTTTTCTTCACCTATTAGATAATACAAGGCTGCATTATCTTCATTTAGACACCGTTCGTTGAGTGTGACCTTTTCCTGCACTTATGAAGTAAACTTTTTCTAGTCGGAAGTCATCTTTGATGACCTTGTCCGCCTTAGAAGTACTCATTCAAGCGTATTTTCTCATTTAACAATATATGCCTCTTTTTTTTTCCTTTTTTTTATTACAAATAGATTTATTTGTTCGCCATTAATTCCCGAATAATTGCTCAACACGAATGGAAATTGCCCATGCAATCAACACGACAAATAAGAAAAATGCGCAGTTGTTTGGTTGGTGTACGAGCATCACATTGATCTTGCATTAATCAATCATCATATCAAAGAAACTTGCTTAAATAATGAGATGATGCTCTTGGCCGAAGTGAAATAATCCCATGAGGCCTACTTTGCTTATTTTCCAACATCCATCAAAATTGCCACCATACCTGGCAGAATGATAGAGTTAGCGGATCAGTGATCATTGTATTGATATGTGTTTAATGAGCATTTATTTGTGTTTAACATTTCATCATTTTAATTGCCATTTGCCTTAGTTGCACAACTATGCGAGACTTGTTGCCAGCACCAGTTGCATTCTTTTTCGATTATTAACGCATATTCATCAATTGTCTTTTTGAAGTTATTTCAAAAAATAGTGGAAGATTTAAGTTTCACTACTTCTGGATGATGGCAATAATCCGAACTGATCTTTCTCTTGCTCTTTGTTTTTCCTCATCAGCATTCTATTACTTTATCCCGTGCATTGATCAACAACACTTTTTAAAAGAGAATAATGTTCAGTAATTATCTAGAATGAATTCCTGCCACTTTCTCCTTACAATGTTATTAGTTGCTTCCGTTCTATTTATTTGTTGGTCATTTCAGAATTCGAAAAAATTGCTTAGCTTTTTTAAAATTGGCTTGCAGTTGGAATCAGATGTCCTTTGAAGCTTCTATGAGTTACAGCAAAATGAAATTAGTATTCTCCGTTGATGTTTGCCAATTTTCAATGGGATTTTGTGTTTGTATAAAATTTCATCTCATTTCACTTTACCCTCACCCGAACATTAATACTCCTTCGTTTCTGAAGTGCCAATGTTACTGACTAGATCGGTCTCTCACTATTATCGAAATTCCATTGAAGAACATAGTTTTCAATTTTTGATGCAGTTTTCTAATGACTGTATTGGTTTCACCTTTCCTTTGTTTAACTAAATTTTTAATTTAACTAATTTAAAGTCTAAGAATAGTATTTTTCAGCATTAAATTGAATAAATTTGATGAATTGCATCCAAAATAATCGTTTCAATAAGTAAATTAAAATAAATTTCTATTGTAATCCACTTACTATTGAATATTCGAGCATTTCGAAGTGGCGTTAATTTTTGAAAAGTAAATTCTTTTAATTTAATATTTTCTATATGGTGCAGTATTGTGTGTTATTTAATCGCTTGAAGGTTAATGAGTGACCTTTGTAACAATAAACAAATTGATACCGATGAACAAAGTTGATCATGTTTAGCGCATTGAAAAGTTGAAAGTAGCCGTCTGCTAGCTTATGCCAGCTATGTAAACAGTTGGATGTGGTCAATTAACGGTGACCAATGACCAGTGGCCGATCAATATTTCTAAATTTCCCATTCAGATTCATCATCTCATGCCGTGCTTTGATTCTTAATCTTCATTTCATCTTTGGATTACATTAACTACTATACTAAAATAAATGATAAATCATCTATACTGGAATACTAGAAATATTAAATACATAGCTTCGTCCCGTTTAGAATGTCTTTTCATCTTTACAACTTAAATTTAAGAGTTTAAGAGAAATCATTTTTGACTTATGCTCTCTTTTTTCGTCACACTTCTAGGAGCAAGTCATTCAGCAAATCAAAATGATAATATAATGGTATCATAGTTCCTGATAAAGAAATTACTAAAGGGCGTTTCTCTTAATTCTCTCAGGATGAATGACTATGTGCAAAATTCCTTGTCAAAAGCGCCTTTTTTTCCTTTCTATTGTTTCATTCATTTTTCCAACAGTGAATGATAATTTTTTAATCTGATAAATTGATCCTATCACTACCAAACATCAGTTCATCTCCAGCTCCTCTCTCTCCTTCACTGCACTCCATATTATGTTACCGGCCTGAATTCAATCACAAATTTCTTCATACTATTTATCTTCGTGATAAATCTTACGAATCACTGAAAAAAAAGGGAAGTGATGGCCAGTTATTTACATTGTAAAATTTATTAATACATTAATGAAAGAGACGACAATTTTCAAAAAATTTTCTCGAATCATTTTTTTACCGAACAATTAGGTGTTTATTAAATTAAAACAAAAAAAAAGATGATGTCACCCTTTTTGTCGTCGGTTTGATTTGCCGTAAGACATGTGTTCATATAAGTTCTTCCAGTAAGATTATGATAAAAGAAAGCAATCGATCATTTATTCCTTCTGAAACTTCCACTGAAAGGTATCTTCAGAAGCGATCGACAGAGCAGTTAAAATATCAGAAAAGAAAAAAATTTTAATGCATTTCATTAACAACATTAATTAAAGTTTTTCTCTCCATTATGATGCAATCTTATCACTTATATAGAAAACATTTTCGACAACAGAATAAGTGACTGAAGATAAGGTGAGAAATGAATAAAGCATAAGAAATATTTCTATGAAGGAAGTCATTAAGCTTGTGAGAAAAATAATCCCTCCTCTAAAGAGCTGATTACTAAATTCTTAATGATAATGACTGATGAAAGGATAGCAAACTTGATGACTCTTCTTAATGAGCATCTCGATTAGAATAATTTTATTGCTTTTGAACGCCAAACATCTAATAGATTCGCCTGCCGTTGGTTGATGTATTTATTGAAATTTGACAATTAATCAGACATGATGAACAATTTCTGGAAGTTTCAGAAGCAGTTTGTCGAAGTTTTACAGTTAGAAAATCTTTAAAACAGTTTGTTCATTCTAATCTTGCACATCACATAGAGCTTAAATCTTTTGAAGAATCTTGGTTCAACTGAACTTTTATCATGAGCAAGACGTAGTCATAGCTAATCTGTCTCTCTAGACTCTTCTCAATGAATATTTTCACGTTTAAGCACACTTTTTTGTGAAGTGTAATACTTTCTTATCAGCAAAATGCTTTAAACTGAATAATCAAACAATCATGTGATATCGAGTTTGTTTTTCAGCGAATGCCATTGGAGGTTTTAATTGCTTTTGCACAAATGGAAGCAACTTCTGCTGTAATTTTGAAATGAGTACAAAAGGAAGAGTGAATGAGGCTAATTTAAGAATGGGCCTATCAAACTTTTATCCCTCTGATCCTGTCAGTAATCCGATTCCGTCCTCATCTACAATCTTATTCTTATTTCTCTCTTCAGCAACGATACCATCCTCTTTTTTTACTTCTTTCCTCATAGATTATTCCATAGCCCTCATTGCTTATCTTACTTTCTGGAATTCATGCATCTCATATTTTGCAAAATTTCTAACTAACTATTTTTTAATTAAAAAACAACTAAACTATTTGATCTTATTTATGAATACGGAAATATTCTTGAAACCAATAATCTAACTTAGATCCTGAAAAAAATTTTGAAAAAAAAAGCACTTCAAATTGTATAAACAATATTTAACTTTTGACTTTCTAATATGCAAGAGAAATGATAGCTAAAGAGTTTCATCGATTTTCCATTAGCTTTTATAGGATTATATTTCACATCCATAAGGACGAAAAAGATTTCTGTAATGCAAAATTATTTTTTCGCTATTTATCGACACTTTCATAAAAACTGTCCAAACAAAAAAACCTAAAAAAATTTTATTATGAATTTTTCGACGTTGAATCTAATTAAGAGTTCACTTTTAAACTTACTGATTACATATTTTATCAGTTAGGATAGGCTGTTATCTGATCAAATCTGATAAAAAAAAAAAAATTTGACTCATCGTTAAAATTCAACATTCTGATAAGCGCTGGCATGTTTTAAGTTTCTCATCTGATAAACATATGATACAAACTTTGCGTAATATTCTAGTTGTTATTTAACCTGGAAGTGTCTTGATAGGTACTTGACAAGTTGATAAGGTACTATAATTTGGATGATAATTAGAATTGTACATTCAAGCGATTAATTTTCGCACATCGTCTAAGGACATCGACGCAATCATTATCGTAGTTTGTGGTAATGATGGAAAAGTTAAAATGAAGTCAATTTCTGTTTTCAAATTGTTTCACATCCACCTTTCTAAAACTAACTATCAAGGTCAATTTTGAAATAATCAAATAAGTGTCAAATAAAAATATCAATTACTATTTTTATTATATTGCCGTTTCTTTGCTGCTGCAAACATGCATTTCAAAAAAGAAAAAAAAATCAGGTCGTTTTTTGTCGACTTTCATTCATAGAGAGCAAAAAAATTCATTTTGAGATTCGTCTCTCTTGCATGTATCTGTATATATGTACGAAAAAATTTCACCGAAAAATGTATTTTTTGTGAAATTTGATGGTTAGTATCGAAGGAGATAAAATGGACCAGTTAATGACCGGAAAATCGAAGGTATTCAATTTATGTTACATGTATTGTTTCATAAATCTGGAAATTATCTTTTTTTTTCTCATTATCTGCGCTAGAATCATACCTTTCTACAAGGTCAAGTTAGAGTCTTTCTTCACCTTTAGTTATTGCTAAGTACACATGTGGAGCTTACTTATCATCTTCTTTGTTGTATCGTAACCATAGCTTAAGCATTTGTGATATAATCAAAAAAAGCTACTGAGCCAATGCTGTTAGATTTATTAAGCGTCAGTGGTAAGATTAAGAGAGAAAGAGACTACTTGTCATGTCAAACTTTTCCAGGTGAAAGTTAATACTAGCAAGAAAAAAAAGAAAAAAAAAAAGAGAAAAAACGATATTGAAAATCGAACGATGGCTTATACCCGACAGCCGTTACTTGTAACTTCAACTAATCTTGAACAATTTTTGGTTGATCGATTATCACCAACAAGTTGCACAGCTACTAATGTTACTAATCACTCTGATAGTGATGAACCTATATACTATTATACTTTAGCTCAAAATCCCGCAAACTTGGTAATCTTAAATACTTTTTCATTTTTATACGATCGATTTCTGGCAAACAATTTATTAATTGCTGATTGTGAATAATTTGACGCAATCACATTGTCTAACATAGCTTCACGACAAGTACATAATTCGTACATGTCAATAGTACCATGAATTATACATATTTCATGATATTATATTTCATTCAGCCATTTAAGAATTATATATGCATAGCAATAAAGAAATATCATAGGTGTTATACGCCATGTACGTGACGTGAACTATGTGTTCCAGTTTTCGATTCACATTCGTTTTTTCCTTGAAATTACTAACTTATTGAGAAGCAAGAGAGGTAGATTACATTTTAGCCCGTTCTGTCATCATATGGTGGTCCGGAAACGAGCCGATTACATTCCTATCGATCATACGATGATGTATACAGGTAATACTTGCAGCAGTCATTCTGGAGGCACATCTTGATTTCTTGGAAAGCGTTTTTATTAAAATTATTATTTTTCAAATTAGTTTCAGCATTATATTAGAAAGTGCATTATCAAAGGAAGTTCGCCAAATTGAATGACCGAAATGGAGGGACAGGTAGTCCTGATAGTGATTAATTCGGATTGTAAGAGGCATCTGAATTGAGACATTATCTAGCGTTTTTGCTTTCCTTTTGTTCAGCCACGAGTACCTTTCAAAACGCAATACATCCACGCCATGGGTGTCATCAGCGTTTTCACGTGAATCAGAAGCACGACGTCTCAGTGCCGCCAACTATCAGGATTGCTATTGTTGTTCTATCGATCATTCCCAAAATCTCACTACCACGTTTCAGAGTCGACCTGAAGATGTATGGCAGGTATAATAGTTCAGTCTAAGTCATCAGTTCTAGTTAGTTCGATTTCGTCTTTCACAATATTTTGGTTATATTTTAAACTGATCAGACAAGATCCACTTTTTTTGCGTCAAATTGATTTCCATTCTGTTTTATAGACTCGAAAAGCTTACTATGAAGAAGAAGTAGTGATTGTTCTGAAGGACGACGTAGAATGTCTTGGTTTCTCCATGAGTGACGTTATTCCAGGCAATCACAGCGCCAGCATCAATTCTATTCTTCCTGGTATGAAACAATTCAAATATATCTGCTTATTTTTAAACAAACTTGAATTTCTATTACTATTAGCAAGAGGGTTCAGAAGTCTCGAGGTAAAAGTAAGGTGAAACCTTTACATCTGTGCATTTATTAACCGTAATGTAAATTTCGAATGATTTCATGTATACAGCCACATTCATTTGATTGTTTCTTCCGAAATTTGTTTAAAAATTAATTTAAGTAATATATTAATTTTTCTTTTGTACCAATTATTTTATATTGACATTAACATAGTCATTTTATATCAGTATTAATTAAATTAAACAAATGTTTCTTTTCGTACTGCATATTTTGTAAAATATACCATTATATTTAATAGTACACTACCTGACAAAACTATACATTCCCATCGAAATTCGAAATTCATTTTGACAAAAAATTTCAAAAATAACCAACAATTTGTGAGTGACACTGTAGCGCTATTATTCATCATTTTGCTTTTTTTTTCTTTTTTTTTTTTCCAATCAGTGAAGTGCAGTCATTCTTGAAAAATGATACGTTAAATGTTTGGATATCTCAGTCTAGAGTTCACGACTGATCGATTTCAAGAATATTTCGCAATGTTCATTACTGGTCATTTAATTTCGCAATGTTCATTACTGGTCATTTCTGTCCATCGTACTAAAATGATACGAAAAACTTTTGAAGTGTTGAGCATTTAATGGAATCGTCAACAATTCTTCGAACTCTCTATATGAATGGCTTGTTTGAAACGATTTCCATATCAGATTTAAGGCTGAATGATTGAATTACTTTTTAAATTAATTATCCAACTGCTCTCTTTCATTCACTGTCCTACTTAGAGAGAAAGGTTACATTTCTTATTGAAATGTTCCAAAATTTGGCCCCATTTGGACATAAAAGATTTAATAGAAAAATAAAAAAGAAAAAGGAAGAAGTTATTATTTTTTTGGATAAGGGCCGAAACAGAAATAAAATCTTTAGCAGTTCCAGTTCAATTTTTTTCTCAGAAATTGATATAATTATTTTAAGATTGTTTTTGCATAGTCATTTGCTTTCTCGAAAAGTAAACTGTTTTTCGAATTAAGGAAAGGAGAGAAAAAAACGCTGAATTATTTATTACTTTAATAAATTAGGAAAAGCAGCTGTCTAGTTTGCTTATTGGTCTAAGCTCGGAAGATAGGACTACCAGAACTGTGTAAATTATGCTTTTCGTGTAGTTAACAAAATTTACATAAACAAGAACACAAATAAACTTCTTGATTTCTTTAAGCTTCTTCTGTAAGTCAAATTTTTAGGCAGAATTTTTATACATTGGATAAATTTCCCGTACCTCTCAATCCGAGACATTTTTGTTATAAAAGGTATAGAAATTTAAATGGTATCCATACAAACTTTTCCCTTATCAAAGCTGCAATTGTCCGAAAAAAGTATCTTTATCATTATATTAACACTGATATTTTGCTTTTTTGAGTATTATTTATATAATTATTTGATATTAGACTGTCTTAACAAAAGCTGTTTAAACTAAAGACCTTTTGCACTAAGCCAAAAAGCCAACTCTTAGAAAATCCCACACGAATATGGCAAATTGTTCCCAATGCCAATTAAAAATGATAGCACGAATGCATACGGTGTTGCTTACGTAACGTATCATATAGTTCATATTATCTCGGTAATTAGCTTTTAATATGTAATAAAGATCAATCTAATTTTGCATATAGTGATTGGGGTGATATGATATAGCACCATTGTTGGTATTTATCTTGTGTAGCAAACAAAATTCTCATGACGAACGATGATAGGGTGATAGGAATATAGTTTTTGGCCATCGTTAGTCCAAATAAGAGGTCAGAGTTCGAACTTATACTTTCATAGCAGTAGTCACATGATGGCAGTATTGTTGAATGAGCTAATGTAAATAATCCATACATATGAACACACCCGTGCAGACACCCCACACAGACACACACCAAAAATGAAGTTAGGGCATGAAGCTAGTCCTTAGCTTTTCTTGGCTATTTTAGTTCTGCAAAACTTTTGTTCCAGATGGGAAGGAGAATATAACTGATGGACAGATGTTCGACGTGCCACTCAACCAACATAAACGTTCAACTTTGCTTCCTTTGCTTTAAATGTTTGCTTGTGATAGTCCATGAACGCTAGGAAAGGCTGATCATTTTGAACTGATATCTTATCATCATGATTTCATCAGCTTCATATTGATTCCTTTCTGTCCTTCTACGACAACGATTTACCATTCTTCGAATATATGCAATTTTGAGATCTCGATGCTATAATTGAAGAATAGATTTTTTTTAAGCAAGATAAGTATTCGTTGCATACTTGTACAATCACTGGTAGAAGTATTCAGAACTTCCTATCACATTTCCAAACCTAAAATGTGATAAAAGTATCAAAGAGAAATTACGCAGTAGCCGGAAGATAAATGAGGTAGAAGAGAGAGACAAAATGCTCTATCATGACTGATTGCACACTTATCTCGTTTCTAGACTTTGATATGATAATAGAGTTGACGAGCCTTGTGAAAGTATTTTTTTAATAAATTTTCTTAAAATATGTTTTGAGAAACTTAAAGGATCTGAATTTGGAATTCAAGTTGGGAAAGCAAGAAGGAAGAGAGCATTTCTTAACGCACATCACAAGTTTCACATGCGAGTAACACTGACACATTAGAATTTTCAACAAAATCTCTATAGAAGGAGAAAAGTTATTAAAATATCCAAAATTTAGGTAAATAATGTTTGCGGAACATTTGGTCACTTAAACTATTTAAAATTTCTTGATGATCTAACATCTTGAAGTTCGGTAGCACCAATTTGATAAGTATTAGACAACTGATTTTTTCGTAATAAATACTTTGATTTAGATTAAAAGATGAAAATTAAAGACAGACTAATCGATCTTCGAGAGCAAGCAAAAAGAAGCGTTTTTGAGTTTTGGTTGTTTGTCACAATAAAAAACCGCTTGAGCGGAAATCTGTTATTATTATTATTATTATCATAGTTTTTTTCTTTTTTTTTTTTTGTTATTTCCTCTATTGAATTTATTTTGTCTGTTCTAGTGGAGAAGGAAGAATCAATAAAACAGAAAACGAAATTTGTTGAATTTATAAAATTTAGCACAAACTTCTACAGAATTAAAGCCAAAATTCTTACATACCTTCCCTTTTTCATATTCATTTTGCAAAGAAATCAAAACAACTTCATTATTGCTTTTGCTATCAACAGATAATGCAGTATATTATCCCCAATTACTCAAAATTTACTAAAGAATTTAAATTTGTCTCAAGTGTTGTAGTCTCTTTAGTTATTACCATTGTAATTAATATTACAATAAACTACAACAATATCTATAAACTACTGCAATAACCACTTACATATTACTGCCACTACTTTTACAGAAGTAAAAATAACAAATACTGCTACTGCTATTATAATTACTTCATTAGTGTTATCATCATTACTGTTACCGTAATTAGAAGGACAACAACAGCTACAACTTTTACAATTCATATTAGTCACTGTTATTGAGATATCGTGACTACTGACTTCTTAAAGAAAAAAAAGAAGAAATTTTCTGATATAATCAGTTCACTTCTGATCAGTTAGTGAGACAATTGTGAGCTGTTCAAAAAATTATTGAAATTATTCATTTGGATGGTATTTTATTTCTGCCATCGAATTTTTAATTTTAAGATCTATTTTTTAAATCATCTCGGAATGATCAGTCGCTGATGATCAGTCGCTATTGTAACTCGTCAAAACTTATTTACCCTTACGTCTTTAGTGCTTTTGCTTGCAATGCTCTGTTTCAATGCGAGATTAACTGTTTTTTCAAATTTTCTATTTCTCTTTTCCACAATCCACGAGTGATCGCTGCTACTATTACTGTTAGCATTGATGGCATCTGTTATTTCATCGAAGCACTCAGCAAACAAACGCCGATCTGATCAATTACGCCGTTCCTCAACTTTTCAAAATCCATCAATTAGCGCTGATTCTATACCCATCACGTCAATTCCCAACGATCTTCAACGTGCTCCGTTATTTGGATATATCATTTTCCTTGCAACTGATCAACAGAAAAAACGAACCATCCTCTTTGGTTTGTATTTTCGATTGATTAAGGATCGTATCAGAGATTCGTTGATTCTGCCTACCACTTCTTCCAACCTCTCAAATTGGCATGGTAGTAGAGAAAGATGTGTTATTTCTTAATTCCTGGGTATTTCTTTTTTTTTTTCACATTTTGTTAAAAGATTTAATGAACTTATTTTCTTCGAAAATTTGCTTGAATATTTTTTTTTTTTTAAAGTGAAATAAAATAAATAAATAAAAGTGAGAAAGAATTTATTCGTTTTTCAATAAATAAAATAAATTATCCGAAAATGAAAGAAAGGAAGAATTTATCGGAAGAATTTATGCCGTCTATTCCATTTTCTTTTCTTTCAACTCTTTTTAGTTCAAGCTGCATTTAATTTCTATCTATATTCTAACTTTAATATAGTTATAATACACGTTGAACAGAATGAATAAATGATATTTCCATCAAGCAGCACCACACAGCTTTTTTTTGCAATTTCAATTTGAAGCGATAATTTTTTATTATGATTTGTTTCTTTTTTCTTCTTAAAAGAAAGAAAAAAAAAATCGAACAAATTCTATTTTGATTGGAAACATTCCTTTTGAATTCTTTCAAAAAGAACATTCAAAATGAAAGACCACATTCTTTTTATATCGAAATTCATTTTTTTCTTTTCTTCTTTTTCTTTTTGTATCGAAAATGGCAAAATTTCATCTTTTTTTTCTTCTTTTTTATATTGGAAAAGTGGCAGAGTTAATATTTGCACTATTCATTCAGGTGGTAATCGACTGAAAACTGAAAATAAGATAACTTTTAGTATTAGAAATGCTTGAGGTAACTTTGCTGATCATAGAATTCTATTTTAGTGGGGAAGTTAAAAACTTTTATAACTGAAACTTGGAAAATCTTTGCCCTTTCAATTATTTCAAAATTTGAATCAGAAATTATGTATTTAATATTGATAACAATTTGCAAAAATAAAAATTAAGCTGAAGGTTTTCATTAATTTTCACTGTCTCTTAATGATTTTCCCAATAACTGGAAGTTTTCATTTTGCTATTCATTTCAAAAAAAAAAAACTTCAGGAAGTCCGGCAAACAAAGCAGGCCTTCAGGTTGGTGATCATATCGTCGAAGTGAATGGATGCTCCACCGAAGGAAAAGATCATGCTCAAATCGTTGCACTCATCCATCAGGTATTTTTGATTTCTAAAATTCTAAAACTTTTGCAGTCTCTTGTCTGTGATGGCTATAAGCTATCCTTCTTATTTAAGTAAAAAAAGTATAATGCTGAAATTTGAAGCTAATCTGTCTCAATTCAGTTAAGAGATTTTGAAAGGGACCGTAAATTTAAAATGATTCTAAGCGATTGCTTGTAGCTTTACAGAAATTCTTGTTAAATGACCTTTCTTTGTACAAAATTACGGAGCCAATTAAACTATTTATCCAGAAAAGATATACGGAAAGGGAGGATTATCGAAATGCTTTCCATTTCGTGTAAATGCAGCGAAGTCATGCGAAATGATTCTACTAGATACAATGGACTAATTGTAATCGATCATTTTGATACATAGTAATTATCTGGAGTATTATTGTTACACCACAAAATGGCTCATAATCCTGGGACAGATGAATTTTTAGGCGAAGGTCAGTCATGAGTGAAAGTTAGCAAATAAAGTTTCATGTATCGTACATCCGTAAGTATCCGATCGTCATTTGATGACTGTCCCGTTATCGCATCCAACTATAATGAGAAACTTGTTTACATATCATATATATATATATGCATTGTCAATCTTGTATATACTTTTAATTGCATCCATTGGTTCATTCCATTCATTCTCGTGTATGTCTTTTTTTTTTCAAATTTCATTCTAAAATAATATTTTCGTTTTCTTCTCTAAATTTTCTCCTCTCTCCTAATCAACTTAATTATTAAAGCGATACCTATTAGTAATCTAAGAAAGTCTGATAATGATGACAAAGAAGTGATAAGTTGAAATTTGAACCATATTGTAGACTGCCTTGAGTGTTTGAAAACCGAAATGAATAAATGCCCTCTGATTGCTTAGAAAATAACCTCATCGTTATGGAGCAATTAATTCGTTTTATTTAAAAAGTTGGGCCACCTTGTTAGAATCCTATATCTTCCTCAATTCTAGTCGAAATTATTAGTAATGATAAATATTTTTCATTCTATCAATCCATCATCCTGTTTTCATAGACAGGTATTCTATATTCACTTGCCATTATTTGAAAATAATTTTGTTAAATGTGATATTTGTCTGTAAGAAAACTTTATGGTACATTTCTCTTGCCTTCGTCCCTCTTCTCCACTTTCGTGCCTTTTAAAAAGTTACATTACTAATTATAGCTATAATTTGTCATTACACAAATGAAATATACAAATCTATCAAACGTCATTTCATTTCTTTTAATTTTTCCTCTTTCGTTGATGTTGCTTGCCTTTCTAGACTTCTTT
The DNA here is from genome assembly GCA_003640385.1 of Setaria digitata. NCBI lineage: Eukaryota > Metazoa > Nematoda > Chromadorea > Rhabditida > Setariidae > Setaria > Setaria digitata. The sequence goes on from RCAB01000095.1 coordinate 53,585, forward strand.
TAAGCAGTTAGACATTTAGAATAGTAAAAAGAAAGCAAAGCGGAAATATCTCTCCTCGTGTGGTAAAGAAAAGAATGATAAATTGTAAATGTTAAGAGAGTTTGCAACTAAATACTATTGGAAAATTTTGAGACAAAAAAAATTACCTGTTCGCACTATTCTTACTACCTGTCGACAATTAACAGGCACCAATATACCGATTGGTGATAAGTGCTTTAAGCGTGATAAATTATTGTAACTAGTATTTCCATTCCCACTAAAAATAGATTAAATTTATACTTCAATTACTTTCTGCAATTTTGCTGCTGTTGAACTTGTTTGATCTTATAATTAGATCTTTTTAAAAACGATTTTACATCGTGGAATCTAATTCTTGCACAACCGATTCCATTCAGATTCTAAATTCCACTGCCATTTCGCAGCATTTCCGGTAGCAAATCTTTGAATGAATCATCGCCTGAATCGCAATTAAAAGTTGATCGTCTTTTCCAAGGAGATCCTGGAAAAATGTTCGCCTTAATGAGAGGTTTTAACATTACTGTAACAGATGATAACAGGTGAAACACTGGTAACTTGTTTAAGTGTTGCTAAATATCTGATGTCAGTGACACGAGTCGAGATTTCAACAGTACTGGAAGTTCAAATACCACTGAAATTTAACTCACACGGTATTTATTGTACCAGTGCTGTGCAACGGGATGAGCCATGTAACTGTACATTGGTGCAGAATGATATGTTGCTGCTCAATGAATACAGTGGTACCAAGGTAAACTAATAACCTGATATTGTTTTTTCATTTCTTTTTCAGCTTTCATTTCAAATTTAGTTCCTTCCTCTGAAAAGCAATTTTCTTACCTGTTATTGTATATTCATTTCATTAAGATCAATAATAAGAATAATAATTTAGAAATGAAATACTAGAAGCTGCATATTTCCCCTTCATTATTTTTATGCAAGCAATAGAAATTCATAAGGTGTACATTTGTTTACTAATAAATTTACTTTCTTCTTGTGTCTGTTTACTGACAAATTCATTTTCTTCCTTGTATTATTTTTGTTATTTTTGGATTACAATTTAAAAAAAAGTGTGACTTTTTTTTTAATTTCTGTTAATTTTAAACGAAGAAAAAAATTATTTTCATGACAACTATTAAATAATTTTCTTTTTTTCTTTTGATTTTCAATATCCGTTTGTTTGTCCTTCACCGCAGCATTTTCCATTGATTCAGATCTTTTTTTTTTGATCTTTTTAAAAATTCTACCTCTGTCAGCGTGCAGCTTCTGATTACCTCGCAATACATGTTAACAAAAATGATTTCCCCCTAAATTCTTGTATTTTCAATGTTATCAATAAATGAGCTTTGTCAGGCTCTAATTAATTTTAATCTTAATCTGTCACTTTTCTTAATTTATGTTTGCTTACTTTTTCAATGTTTCGAAGTCTTCACAGCTACCTGAAATAGCAACAAAATTGATCCAGTTAACTCGCTTATTCTATCATTTCTTATTCTATCATTTCAAGAAGGAAATTAACATTAGTCTTCGTAGCGAAGCCTTTTTCTTAGTTTGTTGATTGTTGAATCATAAATTTTACGATATCTTTCATTTCCCTTTTCGAATTTGAATTTAATTAGATTCATATTTTTTGAAATTCATTTAAACGTTTTCCTGAACTCTACAATGTTCCGTTCGTAAAAACGAATATATTTTTCATCAAGGTCATTTTCTGAAGGTATTATGCAAAGAACGTGACGAAGCCTTTTTATTAGTTTGTTGATTGTCGAATTTTTCGAAATTTATATTTATCAAACCTCTCTGCCAGTCGGTCCCTTTTCCTAAACTTGCTTGATGAAAGCGAAATCCACTGTCCATCTTCAAAGCAATCAATGATTAGAATCTTGCAAGTATTTCAGACAGACTTTTGCTTGCATCTTAAGTGTGCAACTTTTTTATTTTCTTTAATTTTTAATTATTGTCGATAAATTTTTCAATTTTCCACTTCATTTGAAAAAAAAAATTGTGGAAAATTGCAAAATATTTCTTGCAAAGAACTTTGAATTTGCGCTATTATTTCCTTGATTTTCAGTTTTTTCTTTCGATTTTCTCTATTTTTTTTTTGTGTCTTGAATAGATACTTCAGTCAATCTAATTTAAATTATTTTTCGATGAAATTTTCATAGTTTGAAATAAATGAAACTCATAGTGGGTCGAAACAGATATAGAAAATTTTATTTAAATTTTTACTTCACTGATTTGAAAAACACTGGAAGTTCCTCGTTCTTTCATCTTCATTCACTGGAATCTGTTTGAAATTTGAATTAGAATTGATTTATTCTATAGTTTGTGTGCTGCTAATTTTTATTTGCCAACCATGGCAAATTATATTTCTGTAAATTCCTCGATAAATAACAAATGAAGAGTTGTTCCAGACATTGTCAATGAAAGAATAGGGCCTCTTTTGATTCTGACATTTCGATTTGCAAATTAATTTGGTTTCCTTAATGATTTAATGCCTTTCTGTCATTTCCATTAAATCCTTCGTTTCACAATGATTTGGCAATATTCATCGCCAAATCATTCCTTCTTCTTTAATTTTTAAAATTTATTACACCGGAACGAATAGCAGAAATTTCCAGCAGTAGATGGACTAATAGATTTAACTAAACGCTTCGATAGCTTGCACCGTTATCAGTTGCAGGAAGTAGTATGCATCCGTATCCGACATCAGTCACTCCTTAATTTTCTATTTTATTTCTACGAACTAAAGAACACTTGCAAATACTACTGCTTATTAGTGCAAGAAAGAAGCGAATTTCTAAACTTCAATAAATTAACTTTTTTTGCAGTGCATCAAATCACGTGTGATTCAGTTGCGTGTTCGACGAAAGCAAGAAGTCTCTCACGAAGGTATATGCTTTGATTTTCGAGAATAAAATTTTAAAAGTTCACCAATTTTGCTTAAATTTATGTAGTTCATCACTGATCAAGTTTAAAGATTACAGAAGAAAATTAGTGACAGTGACTTGAACATCTTTTACAAATCAGTGAATCAAGTCGGTCATTACAAAAAATGCAATTTTTGTCGTCATAAAAATGTATTTAGTTCAAAATTATTTACCAAAATAATTTATTAAGTCGTAATTACTATATAATGGTTATATTCGAAATTTTGATTTAGAAAATTTGATTCGCCAAAAAAGTGCAAGAATTGTTGAATGTGATTTCTTTTCCTAAAAATTTTCATTATCTGTTTATTCCTTTCTTTCCTGATTAATTCCTGTAAAAAAAGAGGCATTTTGGAATATTTCCTGTACATGAAAATTCCGTTATGTTTATAAATGGGAAAAAGATGATAAGTTCAATCATACTTTAAATTTAATTCTCTGCTAAAATTGTTCTCACCATAAATTATTTACCTTCAATTTAAAATCAATCCTATGATAAATTTTTCTTTTTTTAATCCAGATGCAAGAGTTTGTGACTTAATTCCAAATATATCCACTATGATGAAAAACCGATGTTCTGAATGCCCTTCCTAAATTTCTATTCCGGAATTACTGTTTCTTCTTATACATAATATTAATATAAAGAAATCGAAATAACAATAATAGTAAATCGAAATAAAAAGAGTTGTAGATTTTAGTGAGTATATTTTGTTCATCCTGTAAGAAATAATTTAGGATTTCGAAATTCAATCAGATGAAATATACTACAAAAGTTGCAAACACGCATTAAACTGAAATATTTTGTTGTTGTTTTCAATGGGGACAAAAAAATTAATTAAAATTAGTTTTGTATTCAAGTCAGAGCGAAGGTGGCAACAATACTGTGTTTGCCTATTCTGTGATGTTGCAAAAGCTACTCTCCACATTTTGTTCCTTAATCAAAACTGGTTATTGTCGCAGATAGGTGCTACCGGAGCTGTCACTGTCACCTGTCACCTGTTTTCCTGTTATCTCTCCTGATACCATTTAACACCCCTCTTCCCCCCCCCCCACTATTCCATCATCCGGTTTGTGCCTCTGCCGAATGTATCGAAATTAGTAGTGGCAGTCATTAAATTATACTTTACTATTTTGTTGAAGTAATTTTTCTGTCCAAATATTACCTCCATTCTTACGTTAGCGAGACAAGAAAGTTTATACATAACTTTAGCCGATAAATTCTTCATTTCAGTTATTTTTCTGGACGTCATATTGAGAAGATCAAGTGATTAGGAAGTTTTAACCTTAGCCTCAATTCTTCTGGCTTTTCGAAGGAATTTAAGATGTTTCTGAGATTAATTAGTCTGTTTGTTTAATTCATATATTGCTAACTTCTTTGAGAGCTTTTCAGAGATCTCGTTGAATAATCCAGAGATCACAATTTCGGATGCTTTTCTTGTCTCCCCTGAAAAACAACAAATAAATGAAGTTACTAACACGCTGAAAAGGTTTCTATTTTATTATCTTTAGTTTTTGTTCTGATCTGTGATTTCATTCGAACATTTAACATCTGTGTCATCACTTCCGCTTTATGACACGTAATTATCGAAAAGTAATTATCATTTTAAATGTTAAAACAGCATTACGAATATAAAGAGGTCGGAACTTAGCAAATAGTTATGCTAAGTAAAATATCGCAAATTTTTATTTTTTTTTAATTTTTTTTCTTATTTCTTCATACAGTTGTGAGCAAATAATTCGACATTAAGCATATTAATATTGTTTAATCATTTTATCAGATTCCTTTTTTCTATTTTTCGTTAGCTTCTTTGCGGTCTTTCTGTCTCATCAATTAACACTCAATTTCGCTACTTAGGAATTTTGAAATATTTCCAAAAATTGGTAAAACATATTCTTCATTAGTAGTACTTCAATGAAAAAAAAAATACTACTGTAGGGAAAATTTACTCTATCAGATTAATTTCTGGGAAAACTGTGTGGAAATCAAACTTTATAAAGGTAACCCATGAAGTTCTCATCTGGTAGATCTGTTAGTTCTGAATTACCTTCTCTTGGCTTAAGCAAATTTTTTTTAAGAATTTCATTTTGGGATATTTTTTTTTCGAGCACAGTCTTATCAGTCCTTCAGCAGAATTTGATAACTATTTTATAAAAAATGTTTATTCGGTTTTATAAATAAATTTTCATATTATTTTTACTGCTTTCTGTTAATTATAGAAGCTGAGTAGTGCAGTTTAAAGCATCTCAAAGATAATGCTGACCAAGTTTGACAGATTTTCCAATCTGCTTCATGATATTTTTGCATTGCAATTGTCAGAAAGTTGTTTCAATTTTTTTTTTTTTTTCAGTTAGAGCATTTCTATTAAATGATTAGTTTCCGCTACTGATGACACTATCACCGTTAATGACAACAATACTCGTAATAAAAATGATTGGCAAAAAGCTGTGCTAGGTATTTTTCCTTTACTAAGTCATACAAAAATACGTCTTGAATGAAATTTCATTGTTGATAATTTTTCTCTTATTCATTAAATTTAGTGGTGCTATAGAAAATAAAACAAGCAGCTATATTCAAATGAAAAAAAAATTGAAATCCCTTCATTCCTCAAACGAACAACGCTTGCATTTTTGTGCCCAAAATGGCTTGCTATTGCAAACAGTCTTGGCCAGATGATCAGTCTTGCTTATCATTTCTGTTGTGGTGCGACCTAAAAAGGCAAACAAGAAGGCATTAAAACTTGTTGTTTTGTGGTGCTTGGGGAAGCAATAAATTGTCCTACCTTAACTCATCCAAACAAACTTTTTCACTAAATCTACTCGTCATCATCGAGTATCTTTGTTTATCTAAGCATCCTTCTACAACAACTCTTTTTGGAAATTATTTCAAAATATATTTATTTCATTGATCGAATATATATCACCCAACTGACAGTAAGGAACACTATCAACTGTTGGACTATTCATATAATTAATCTATCAACCTGTTAATTAAGCTGTGCACCATTTCTCTCTCTAATTCTTCGCTTTAGTTTCACTTCTCCAATCATTTTTTTTTTTTTGCTATTAATTTATTCTTTCTTTTTCATGGAATAAGCAAAAAGGATCACTAAGGAAGAAATCTGCTTATCTGCTAATCACGTTATTTCGTATTTTGTCATTTTCATATCAACCTTATAAATATTTTTTAAATATGTCACTTTTTTTTTAAGATTGGACTCTAAGTTCATTAATAAATTACCAAAAATGACTTATGTCGTTGGCTCGGCTGATCATTTCACCTTCATATAGTATCACGCAACTCAGTATCTTTTGCTCATGATGTATTTTTATTTGATTTTCAATTTAGCTGAATTTGATAATTTTTATCACATCGAATAATTTTATCATATTTTTTTATTTTCTTTAGCACACTGTATCTACTGTTTTACCAGGAACTACCCATGTATCCGCACTCATGATATGGAAATGATAGCCGGTGAAGCGGTAAAACCAGATTCTGAATCACAGATACAAATAAATGTCCAAAATAAGGTAATCCAAAATCTTTTTATTCTTTTGTTTTTTCGCTTTTAATTAATTTTTCTCCGTCGGCACAATTTTGTACTAAAGATGGCTAATTCAAATTCTGCCAACAGTCAAGCAAGGGAACTTAAATACTAGTAGATACGATTTTTGTTGCACAATCTGAATGCATAATCGAAGAATTTAAGTATGCTATGCGAAGGAAATGCGATAATTATATGTCTCTCAGTAATAGTAGCTTAGGTCTATGAAATGAGGATAAAATAGAAAAGAGAAAAGATTCATCTGAAGTCAGAAATGAAATGAAGTACAGGAAAAGGCTTTTCTTTTTCTTTAAATATTCTTCTTTCATTTGCAGATATTTTCCAATTATGGAAATTACTAACATATCAACAAGTATTACTATTATTTCTTACCTTTCAAAACTCCTTTTTATATCAGCTAGATCAGTCCATATTATAAATATGCTGTGATTGATACACTCTTTTCAGAATTCTCTATAAAAATCTTCGTTTTTTTTCATGCAATTTTGTTCTTGATAATATCTGTATTACAATCATATAATCATATCAATCTTCACATCATTCTCAATTTTAAGAGATTTTGATTTTATTGTAAGCTAAGGGTGCTCGAAGGGAATTATTTACTAAAAAAAAAAAGATCCTTTGAAATCAATCTCTCAAATTGTTCGTCAACAAGTTCATTCATCTTGTCAATCAGTAAAACATAGGTGTTCTCAGTGCTCAAATAAAAATGATGAATATTTTTCAATTTTTAAACAGCTTTATCATCAATTATCGAGACTACTTGCAATTAATCTATTGAAATAATAAATCATCTGTAGAAGTTTTTAATTACATGCCAGGGAAATTTTTTTTCCAGTTGATAAATGACCATATGTGGGATCGAATATCAAATGAGGTGGTGGACAATAACGCTGCAGAAAATGAAGATGAAAATGAACGTTTAAAAAACTACGAAAATGATTTGCGGAAGCGACGAGAACTTGATGAACATCGAGCGAAAGAAAATGCTTTCCTCAGGTATCATTTTCGCAGGCAGTCTATTTTACGATGGCCAAACAAATAGACAGATCTCTTTCTTGGCTGTTTATTCCAGATTTTAGTTTTGCAGTTATTCGTCGGTTCTTTTGGATTTGATTTCCCGGATGCTCTAACAGTTGCAAAAATTCTGCGACAGACGAATTCAAAACAATTAAAAACTAACGAAAGAGAAAAGTACTGAATGAATTTTTTCTTTTTTTTTCGTTTTCAGGGAATCTTTACGAGGTTCTAAAAAATTGTTATCACTTGAAAATCACAAAAGCACTGTTGAAAAAAAAGAATCGTTAGGATACAAGAATGGTACCATCTCGAATGGTACTTTGCTGGGAGAAAGTTATGCAAATAATGCTTTCGTAGCTGGTGATACAACTTCCGATAAAACGGATACGGTAGAATACGAACCAATTCGTAAGTATTTAAATTTAATTCATAAATTATCATTTATAATTCATTTTGACTACATTTTGACATAGAAATTAATATCACTATACTGTATTTTGCTTCAAGAAATGATATTTAACCAAACATTTTTTTTTTTTGAAAAAAAAAAAAGAAAAGTGTTAATTGAATTGAAACGAGTCGAACTATTTGCGGAAGACTTGCCTGTAACAATAGTTAAATTCATAATATTCAAATGTTACACCAGTTTTTAGCCCTGGAGCAAGTGATGATATCAATGAATCGCGTGGCGGAACACTTAGAGAAGAGGGAAGGACGTGAAGAAGAATCGAAGCTGTTACGGGATTTTTTTACGCAAAAACCCATACAGCAGGCTATCGAGAGTAGTGTCATTCATAGGAAGAATAAGGTTCCATTTTCTGACTTACATATTATCCACGATAAGAGAACTGTAATTCTTCCGTACCACTATTTTCATCCCACAGCTAACTTCACGGCATAAGATCACGAAGAGATAGTCTGTTGACTTGAACATAACATATTCATTTTCTTTACGCTAAATTTGGATTTCAACAGACATATTATCAAATTTATCACTCGATCTTTGCTTGCTGCTATCCTTATCTAAATGCGTTGTCTATTTTTAGCACAACGTCATACATGACTTCAGTACTACGAATCATGTTGTTAATTCTACTTGTTTCAGGCTCTAGAACCAAAGCCTACTACATCATCAGATTTGTTCAGTTCTGGTGATTGTAAAACGAATCAATCAGCACGAATGCAGGGTGATTTGAAGATCGTTAAAGTCAATAAATCCAATGATACATATCTCGTCAGTGTTTCATTTCCTTCGTTCCTCTGACAAATCAAATAGGACACAATTAAAGCTTGATTTGATCATTAAACTAGCACATTTAATCTATGCTAACTAATATGATTCTTAATCTAAAAGCTGTGATTTCCTAAAACACTAGCGTTTCCCAGAATAACAAATGCTTGCATGGTTTAAGAGAATCGATCTGTTCCATATCCTAATCACTATTTATCACGCACTATTGAAAAGTTTGGAAAATTTTCAACAGTTTCTTAGAAATCATTCTTACATTTCTAAGACATTTCATTTTGTTCTCTTTCTCACAGGGTGCTACGATTCGAAATGAAGGTGAAAAAGTAATTATTGGACGTGTAGTACGTGGTGGTGTAGCTGATAAATCAAATTTGTTACGTGAAGGTGACGAACTTATCGAAGCAAACGGAAATGATTTGCGTGGCAAGAATATCACCGAAGTTTGCAATATTTTGGTACGTGTCTAATTACAGTCGTCGTATAGAATATTTCCATCGACTTCACACAGCGTGTATATTAACAGCCGTATAAATGAGAAAAGTTTGGTGACGCATTAAGTTATCTAGTATTGAGATAGCAAGAAGAAAGTTTTGTTCCTATGTTCTATCAGTCCAGTATGTTTGGATGAAAGAGAGTTAGTGATGAAAGCGGACATCAAGATGTGCTGAAACTGATCCCGACCAAAAATGAATTTACTTGTTTCAAGAGGTCGATGTCGGGTGAATTAAAGCTTGTGGTCGCACCCATAAATACATCGACTGATAATTCTCAAATATCATCTGCAACACAAGTTAAGCATTTTCGAGCACTCTTCGATTACGATCCTGAGGTAAGGACTTTTTATTTGTTGACTATTCAAAAATATTTGGTTGTCGAGAACTGAAAATATATCTCGACAGGTATGTTTGCGCTGTGTGCTAACCTCCACGAGAAAAGATGTTCCTGATTCTAAACCCTTTCTTGTGAGTCGAAAGAAAATGATATTCTCAGAAGTAATGTAGAAGGAAAGAAAACAAATAACAGGCCACTGCAACCTTTATTCACTTCTATTTTATAGATGGCTTAATAGACAATACTTATGGATGATAAAAGAAAGGTGTAATTCTGTTTCCTTACTTTTTCAGGTTTTTCTAGAAGTAAGCTAGGACTAAGAATTTTCAGGATGACATTTATGTTCCATGTAAAGAACTTGCTTTGAAATTTCAACGGGGTGATATCTTGCATGTAATTAATATGACCGATGAAAATTGGTGGCAAGCATATCGTGATGGTTGTGAAATGTATAGTTCACTTGCTGGCTTAATACCGTCTATATCGTTCCAACGACAGTAAGCTAATTTCTTGTTTAAATAACTTAATTGCATGACGCCATCACTATTATCATTATCACCAGAGCGTGCTAAATGTTGTCTTCTATTCTCATGCAAGCTAACAGTGAATCTGATTCCATCATTTGACCTAAGGAGAAGTCTGTTTGAAGGATTGCCTTGTATGCACGAGAATTCGAAAGAGAAAATCAGTCTGACAATAGTAAGCATAAAGATTTTTTTGGCTGCACCAAAAAGAAAACATTCAAAGGGAAGTGGAAGAAAGGACGAGATGAACTGAAATCGGTGGATGAGTTAGCTGCAGAAAGTGATCCAGGTAAATCCATTATTATACTCAGAAAAATTATTCTTATCTGACAAATCGGTGGATGCCAAAATGACAGTATTACCGATCTAATCAAATTTTTCTTTTCAGAAATCCTAACATACGAAGAAGTCACATTATATCTTTCAAAAACGGGGCGCAAAAGACCATTAGTACTCTGTGGGCCAGAAGGAGTTGGTTGTTTGGAATTAAGACAGCGCTTGGCCGAGTTCGATAAGGATAAATTTGCAAGTGCTGTACCTCGTAAGTTAGAAATGGAACTTTCCTCTTTGTTTCCCAGAGTGCACAATGTTAACTGGCAGCGATAAGCAAATTATCTTTTAGATACTACTCGTCCTAAGAAGTCTGGTGAAGTAGACGGCATACATTATCATTTTGTAACAAAGCATAGTTTTCAAGAAGATGCAAAAGCGGGTAAATTCATTGAATACGGCGAGTTCCAGAAGTATCTCTATGGTACTTCATTGGCTTCTATTCAAGCAGTGATCGATCGAGCTAAGATATGCTTGCTTACATTAAAGGCTGAGGTAATATTACCTTCATCTGTGTGCTATTTATTCTTCAACTACACGCAAACCTTCAGTTTCCTCTTTTCCTCACTGATGCTTTTCTCAACTTACACAGTTGGAACACAATCCATGGGTTTGCATCCTTTGACTCTAGATCTTTTCCTGGAAAAAATTGCTCGATAAACTAGTTCAGATTGAATTTAAAGGAAACCTTTTCTTACCTCTTATGAAGCTAACACTAGGTAGTTCGAGTTTGAGAGCGATATTGTCAAAACCGTGGGTTTTGTTTGTTTCAGAATTTGAAAGCATTACGAAGGACAACTTTCATGCCGTACGTTGTATTTATTGCGCCGCCGTCACTACAGCAACTTCGTCGTCAGAAGGAGATTCTGGGACAACATGGCATCAAGGATGAGCAGCTGAAGTTGGTACTAAGTGAGGGTAAAACCACTGAAAAGGTTATTGCTTGCTTTTGCTTAATTTTGTTGAAAAGTTTTAATCGGTGCATGGAACTTCTTGTGTATTTTGCAACACCAGTTATAGGCAGGATCTCGACAACCAATTCATCCTCTAAGTCTCTGAACTTTCAATGGAAATTTTTTTTTTTTTTGTTTTTCAATTCGAGACTAAGTATTTTGTCGGGTAGGAATGATTTTGTTTCATTTGAAAATTTGACAACTTTTTTCTTAGCACTATGGTCATTTATTCGATCGGATAATAGTGAATGTTGATCTCGACCGATCACTGGAAGAACTTAAGGAAGTGGTTAGGAGACTGGAAACAGAGCCACATTGGGTACCTTCATTTTGGCCAGTCAGTATCAACAACATTCCATCAACAGTTTACGATGAAAAATTGATATATTAGAGAATCTACCCCTTATTCTATGTATATATTCAATCAGAAATTTAGCTTTTTTTTTTTGGCCACTGAAGTAGATGGCAGTGCAACATGTGAGGGTGTTAATTTTTATTAAATAACGAAAAGTTTTAATCGATGCTTGAAACTTTCTGCATACTCAAAATTCAAATTTCGAATGTATCAGTAAATGAAATGGAATTCCTAGAATCCTTCTAGTAATCTTATCATTCTTTTATTCTCTTTCCTGCTCAAATGATAATTAGTTTGATATATGAGATAGATGAAAGCAGACAACTGAATGTAAAACAAAGAAAAATCATTATTCTTTTATAACAAAATCTTGAAAGTCCTAAAAGAACGATAAAAACTGCTCTATCAAAATTTTTTAAAGAAATTAAATGGTATTATCAGCGTTAAGCAAACACTACTGCTATCTCGAATCATTGAAATGCAATCATTTTTGTGGATTGCTTTCCAATATTTACAATTGTCCCTTAAAATTTGAGCAGTGTTCAAACATCGTTTGAATGCTACGAAAAATTAGTCAAATTCTGAGTACATCATTTTTTCCCTGAATCAGGCATTTCTGATTCTAACCACCCTTAGATTCAAAATTCATTATAATAAGCTTGTATTTGATAAACATACATGTTGGAAGATTACGAACAAAATGAAGCCAAGTTTATGCATAATATTCTGGAACAAGGGTGTAGCATTTATTTGGATAGACTTAAATTTGAAGTTGTTCATAGCTTAGTCATACTGACTAAGCTTAAACCCCGCTACTGTTTGCCCAAGGATTCAAATCCAGTTCACAATAGGTCAATACTAATTACTGTGAGGATAGAATGAAAGGAATCTGTACCTTCTTAATCGATTTAATTATAGGTGTAATGCATTGCCATATTTTAATTGAATTTTATGGCTATACTGGCTAGATGAAGTGTTTCGCTTCTCTATGATTTCATTATTTGTCTTGCTGAGTGAGAATAAATTGTTGTAACACCTTCGCTGATCAAATACAAAATTCCTTTGGAGAATCTCATCAAGATGGACGAATGCTAAAATTATAGGTAATTTTGAAACCACAGGTTATATATCAGATAAGCCTGAGCAAACCGAGTAATGTTATTGGCTGGACAAGAGGAATGATCTGGAAAGTGAATAAATCTGAATAAATCCAACTGGTTTAACCGAACAGCTTAAGCTATCTGCACGGATAGATGCACGTTACAGTGCAAAGCAATTCTATCAAACCTATGCAATAAAATTAATATTAACAACCAAACACTCTTCTAACCACATTCTATACATCTACTAGTTATTTCCGGTTCTTAGTCCTTTTCGCTATTTTTTTAAACAATGATTTGCCGAACGGTAGGTTTGCATCAGTTGTAGCTGTTAGCCAAGTTATCTATCGTTATTCCAGCCTTATCTCCTTACTTTCCTCACTAAAATATGCTATCCTGAAAGATAACGATCTACCCACCGTTAGTTTTCGGACAGGATTTGGACAGGACATTCTAAATCGGATAGTCAAACTTTTCCTATTATTTCTTGATAACTGCTTACTGCAACACAACAACAGGATCCCAGTTAATTATCATTGTTCATCATTCAGTTAAATTAACGATAGTACAATAATCATTTCTAAAGAAATATTTCAAAGAGGCACTGAAAATAGAGGCAGAAAAGAAATTTTATGGTTGAAAAAAAATCAAAAGTGTCGTGAAATGACGAAATGAATCATATTTGTTGATTAATTTTAAATGGAAATAATAAATCAAAATGACCATACCTCATACATCACTCAGCGTTGGTTTCTTTCCTTTACCTGTTTTAAGAAATTAAGACAAATTCAATTTCTGTACGACTCCTTATAAAATTCTGCTCAAGTGAAACAGGAATTGTGCCTGTAGAATACTACGGTGTTTATGCCAGTCTACTGTCCATTAACAATATTCCTTCTAGCAATAAAATGTCGAGATCACTGAAGGATTCTCGGTTAGGTTAAACATAAGCCAAGAAAGAATTATTTTGTCAAACCACTGAATCCGTAAGAGGACTCTGATGTGCAAGATTAGAATGGATGATTTCAACTATGCTCGTTGTTACATTTCTTTTCCCTTTCAGGATATGTCCAAGAAATTCGTCAGATTTAAAAAGAAAGCAGTCATGGTAAGGTTAAGATCCATTATAATGCTCTTTTTAAAATAATTTATTAGATTTAAATTTAAGTGCTTTGAAGAAAAAAAATTATCCAGTACTGAGTAGGACATTCGTGCCGATAATGTTGTAAATTAAATACGAATAGTGAAAAACTCTCGAACTAGTAGTTCTTGCTCATCTTAGCAGTTGTGAAATTTGCATAATACAGGAACAAAGATGTTAGTGCTACGTGGAAATGCCCAAATTTAACGTTTTCAAGGCTGGGCTGCGTTTTTGTTATCGCTTGAGTTTTTTCTGATTTGTGGGGAAGGTTTATGAAGTGACTTGTTAGTTTTTCTAGGTGCGGATTACTATCTCACTGAGGTAAATCTGGCCTAAGGATGTACTAGTTTTAGAGAACATATTTCATAAACTCTGTTCATGCTGGAGTAGTGATATCTTTACTTGATATCACCAAGATAGCTTTCCCTTCCAAGGTCCTTTTCCTCCGGTAATGCCATATTCCCCCTCGTACTGTAGGAATATTTTACAGTACTGAAAAATATGGTGTAGTCTATAATCGTTTATATCTGTGTTGCTAATAGTATTAAATACAGATGTCTGATTCGGAGTGCAACAGTAACACCGATGGCTCGGTAGATGATGATACTCTCAGTGACCTGGAGATGGACATGGAAAATAATGATGGGCAATATTTCTCCGACACGGGTAACTTGCTATAAAAATTTTTTGACCTACAATCTATTATGTAATTCCTAACACAAAATTGAAAGGTCTTGTTCATTTAGGTTTTATGGAAGGAGATTTAATTTAGTGTGCATAATAGACTTAGTTTTGCAGTATTTTGCTTAGAAAGATGATAGAGTTAACTATTTCAGCTTTTTCTTTCTTGGGGAAGATAGAGAAGGAGAGAAATGATAAGATAATGAAAATGAAAACAGGAAAGGTATCATAAGATCATATATTGCTAAAGATGAGATGGGGAACAAATAATAGCAATGTTTGTTTTTATCTACAAAGTGTTGTGAAAATGATTGTCTTTTGTGAAATACAGAAACATCAGTTAAAGGGCAGATTGTGTAATAGGAATTTATTTGAGTTGTAGGTATTTCGTTTATGATTTCTCAGATCCCAGTTTATATCTCATTGCTATTACTTTTTGGATGTAATGCCGTTTACCATATTTTTTGATACTATTCCACATTTGATGTTAGATTTTGGGACTTGTTAACTGATAAACTGAGGAGATGGAATATTTTCTTTTAATTTGTGATCACAAAAAATGTGCTAATTTTGTTTTAAAATTGAAGCAGCAATGGATGTGGATGAGGAGGAGGACACTTCACCATTTCAGAAGGAAATTTGGCAATTGAAACATTTACCTTATTATGAAGAAATGCAAAAAGAAGCAGATGATCATTTTAGGTATAGTTCAGTTTAGTTTGTTCCTGGAGAAATAAAAAGGGACTGGAGAGTTACGGGAGGGAGAGTATGGTACGCCGTTTATGTGCTGATGAGTTGACCACTGTTTTTAAGACGGAGTATTTGGGGTATGAAATTGCATGTCAGACCAATTAGGATATCAAGGATTTTTTCTTAGATCATAGGTAAAAGGTATTGTTTTATGGAATAATTACCTTTTCAGTTTGCCTGTTTCAATTTTCACAGTCATAACCTTGGATATTTCTTTTATAGACATATTAAAGTTGGTTTGGTGCACGCTGTAATGCTCCGAGACATGCGGCCTGGTTTCGTTCACTGGGTGTGTGAGTTGGACAAGTAAGTTCTCCATTCTGTTATTTTGTTGACTGTATTCCACGAATAGGTATCAGCTTTTTCATCCTTCTGTTTCAACTGTAGGTGGTTATAGATATACCTCCAATTTGCCACTTTTATCATGATAACATACTGCGTAGTACTGTGTAGTATTCCAGACCCTATGTTGGGACCCGTTCAACTTTTCTTCTATTCTGGATGAGTTAAGTAAATTGAAATGAAAAGGATAAAATTAATACCGTGATTGAAATTCAGATACATTAATCTGTATTCTCGTCGCTTTACAAAAGCAGATCACATTGCTCTAGTGAAACTTTGCTATGCTTGCATGACAATGAAGGGAGCTGATTTTCGAATTGTTAAAATTTGTGCGCAATCCGTCTCAAATCTTCTGTTGTAAGCTTTCCCATTTTGCCTTGTAGATATTCTTCAGAGGAAGTAATAAATTCATATTGCAAAACAGTATATAATTTAACAGTTTAAGAATCTTATAAGTAATATGCAAAGATTATATTCAGATATGCAAAGATTATATTCATTTTTTCTTTTATAACAAATTTTTTAAGTGCTGTGCAATAGGTGAATAGTAATTTACATATGGTATTTGCTTTCGCAGATTGGAGACGGTAGAATAAAGCTTATTTTTTTAAAATATATCTTACCTTTATACTTCATAGACGTAAAAATGTGTTATGAGATTTTAAGTCGGAAAGAGTTACTGTCAAGGGACGATATACAACTTGAGTGGAGACCATTATATGATATTTACGTTGAAGTAAGTTTCAAAAGTTTGGAGGAAGATGGGCTGTTGTTGCTTCCTGATGGAATGAAAACGACACTAGAACAGGTTAGTTTTTAAATTTTTGTACTATAATATTTCACTTTAACATTATATAAAAGTTAGTTCAGCCCCTTTTCCAATTCATAGGAACCTCTCACTTATTTGGCTTTTCTTCGTTAGATAGTTGAACTAATCAATAGATGTAACTGTGCGCTAATTTTCTGAAATATTGTAGGAAAGTTATTGATTCTTAGTAGGTGGTTATGCCTTTTTGAGTTCATGTAGTTTTCAAGTGCTGCAGGCCGGATAGAGAAAATCCAAATTCTGTCAAAATATGGCAATTTTCTAATTATAGAATACTATGTTCCAGGTGATTATACACTGTCGGACCTACTTCAGTTTGAATTCTACGCGAGAAATTTTGGATGAGGTAAGCTACTTTAACATTTAAGTTTGCTATATTTTTATTTAGCTCAAATTTTGAACAAATACTTGTCTAGCGTTTTTCGGTGCTGTAAAAGAAGAGTTGTATAGTTTGAGATGATTCGATTCATTAATTAGCATTTTCCTGCAGCGGAGCGCATGACTAAATTAGAGTACTTTTTTGTGAAGCCGTGATAGGAAAATTTATTAAAACAAATGTTAAATTCGATAAAAAATGGAATTATGGAAGAGAAAGCAGTTTCTTTGGAGGGTATATAGTTGTCTATATTCTCTACTCTGTACCGGGTTTTTTTTAAGTGCTGGCGAGTTAGCTTTCCTTCGGTTCCAGAAATGAGATTTCTACATTTGATTACATTAAAATACGAAGGGAAATTTGATTAGACTCTGTAAATATTTACAGGATTTTTAGTACAGTTTCAGAATTATCTTTTTGCTCAAATTTTCCTTTTAAAGGTTCGACCGTATATATGCCCATGGGATGAAAGCATGTTAAGAGCAATGTGTTTATTGAATTTATTCTTACCAACTTGTATGGAGCAAGAAATGCACAAAAAATACGGTGCCAGTTTATGGTTTGATGAAATGTGGCATTGGTTCACGACACTTGAAACAAATTCTTCCTATGAGTCCAAAATGGAAGGACTTTTAGCCCGGTATAATAATTATTAATATTTGTATAGATTTATTTAAAATAATTTTTGTTCAGGAAGTAGTCATTTTTCAACAACAGAAAAATCATTTTAGCAAGCTTCAAATGAGTTATGAAACACCTCTCATTATGGATCCTTTAGGAAGTCGAAGTTTGACCGTGATTGGCATCTATGATACACTTTCAGTTGACGGACCACTTCGCAAAATATGCATTAACGGTAGTACCCTCGTGCAATAAGTAGTACAGAAATTTTTTAAAAGAAGTCTAAAAACATGGTTTATTTAACAGTATTAAAAAGGGGTTTAGTGTCTACTTAACGGTTATCGCGCAAATCGTGAATATAGTCTATAGAAAGAAGCAGCAGCTGTAGAAATTTATGTAGTATGTTTAAGCTTAGCACGTGAATGTCCTGGTCTGATCAATTGGCATGATAAATACGATATAATCATGACACGAGTATTGCGAGCATTAAATTTGGAAATTGGACAAGGTACGGAACGGGTGAATATTTGTTCGACCACTTCATTTCATCTTGATCATGCTGCTATCTGGTTGGCTTATATGCTTGGCGGTGCAAATAATGGGTGAGTTTTCCGAGTTTTCCATTTTATCTTTTTTTTTTATTAGATCTAAAGAATTAGAAAAGAAAAAAAAACGTTATTTTTTCTCAGACTTAAAGTTTTATGATGCCAATTTATGCGAGATTGCAGTGTTTTTTTTTTTTTGGTTACATGAATTCCCGTCATCCGTGCCCCTTTATTATTTGTTCCCATTTCCTTAACAGTAATTTATTTCGTTTTGTCCTTTAAGTCGATTCCTTACTTTAGAATCCAGAATCACCTTACTCGTCTTTTCCGATCATTGGAGTCCTACTTCCACCCATCAAATTATGGTCATCACTCCATTACAATACTCCATTTTCTGTTGAGACTGGTAAATTCTGTTTGTAGTAGACTGCACAAAGAGCGGCATCAGAAACCCAGCTGCCATCCTCAGGTTTTTTTCTTAAAATCTTATTTTGAACATATATTTTCTCGTTATCTTTTCCTAAGTGTATATGGATTATACCTACTCAGTTCATGAGTAAAAGAAATATTTTATTAGTACAAGAAAATTAAATTCATTCAGTTCTTTTTTTCCAATTTAATTGAACTTCCTTACGCATTCTCTAAAGTTTTCTCCATGTTGTGATCGCCTTACTTTATATTTTGTTTAGGTTCCAGCTAGTCTTCGTTTAACTAACGCACAGCTAGATGAGTTTGTGGAATCTGTGCTGCCTTGTGCGAAACTTGCACTATTTGCGAAGTATAAAATGGAGTATGCTCCAGCAATAATTCGTAACTTATCGCAAATTGCACCACGAATTGTAGTACCGGCGGTCCTTGATCTGTAAGTATTTTAAAGTAGCGAGTGCCGCTTTCTGCAGTTAAGCTCTTCAGATATTAAAGATGTAGGGAATTTATTTTTGTTGATGAGATTGTTTCTTTTATTTAACTTGATGATAAAATATCACCGACGGGTGCAACAGCGGTGATTACTTGATCGATTACCCAGATGTTGTGGTGAACACAATTGCATTTTGCCTTTTTGAAAATGTTTTTTTTTAATATTAGAGTAATTTATAAGAACTGGCTGAAAAGATTCGCTATTTTTTGCTTTTCAATTAATAGGTTTTGAAAAGAGCCAAGATGAATCTGTGTTTTAGGGTATATCCTGCCCTGGAGATAGTTGTTGAACCTCATCGTTTGGTGCAGTCAATGAATGCGCTAATAGCAGTATGCGTCACACTGGTTCGTGATGATTCCAATTTGGGTAATCGCAAACGTGCTCCACTGCATACAATGGAAGAGCTTTCTGACAAACCATATCGTAGTCATGCTATTGCGCTTCTCAACTCAGTTCTGCCCGGTTTAGATGCCAATGATATTTCAAAAATGTTGCTCACATTTCAGGTTGGTTCGTTTCATTGTGTGTAAGAATGATAGGTTCATAAATTTTATATTTAGTAAAAATAATAAAATAATATAAGTTCATAATTTTTTTGTTTAATAAAAATAGTGGAAGACTTTTTTTTAAAAAAAAAAAAAAGTTATTGAATGAATCGCGAAATTGTTCAAATGACTGTCAAGCTTGGGTCATGTGTTGACAGTTGACATTTCCAGTTGACATCCTAAATCATTTCAAGGCAGTAGAGATACATTCTATTCTTTAGGCTATAGATACGTTACCTTGAATGTTTAGAAATCATCACATGGAAATCTCCTTTTAACCTTTAAGAAATAATTTTTAATGAGAAGAGAAACACCGAGATGGCAATTTTTGAATAAGTTCAGCTTTTGAAAAAGATTTTCGAGATGTATGTGTTATACTTTTTTGTTTAAGATTATAAATTTATTGATAACATTGGTACCAATTGTTGACTGCTCAGAAGCTATTCATGTACGGGATGATTTGACAGAAGAGGAACAAGAAGTCTGTTCAGCAACAGCAAATTTTGAAACAATTGTCGAAAATCTTTTAGACAAGTAAGTTAAATCTGTGCTTCTTTCCATTTTTTATAATAATTTGTTATATCTTATGTATTCTTTATATTTCATTATTCCATATAATGTGCATTATTTTTTAGGATGATAGAAATTATTCATGTTTTTACGGGAGGAGCACCTACAGTAACAACAGTGCAAGGTTCATTGGCCGCTAAGTCACAGTCAAAATTATCAGTGGAAGAAACAGTGATAAAACGAGGCATATTTTCTGTGTTTCGTGCTCTCCTTGGTAACTGCAGCACACCAATTTATAAAGTGAGTGCTTAATGTGGATTTCCTAAATACCTGTTTTGTTCTCGTCCAATTGAAATATAGGATATAACCGTTACTGGTAGTTAACTAAACAGTTTGTAGTTTTCAAGAATATTTCTTCTGCTTATTTATATTGTCGTCACTCCGTCCTCAGGCACGGTAGCCTTATTAAAATTTTCAAAGTGGCATTCTGCTTGCTGAAAAATAAAATGAATTAATTTTTCTCATAATTTGATGCTCTTTCAGATCGCTGTTGACAAGTTATATGATTTCATCGCTACAAACATGTATGATAGCCGATTGGCTGCTGATACTGTTTCAGAAATGATTTTCTGCGCTGTTCGGGTATGCTACAAAGCATATTAGTAGCATTTGAAAATTATTGTTTTCTGTTCTTTTTTCCTGGGAAAAAAGTTTTATTGCAAAGAGCTTGGAGTTGTTTATACCTTGGAAATTTGTTAATGAATTGTGTCACTGAATCTATTGAATGATGTTTTATTGTACGTATGTAATCCTCCCTAGAGCGACACTAATTATAAGTTATTCAGACAAACCCACCAGAATCGCTGGATTTATTCTTAGACCTCATCATACAGAAATTGATTCCTCTCATAACAGGTATGTATTTCGTTAGTTTTACATTTTTGTATGTAAACTAATTTTTTCTCGGTTTTTTGTTGTTTCAGCATAGGGCAAAGTCTCTTCGTTTTCTTGTGAATATAAATGGCATCGCTATCCAGTTTTTGTTTCATCTCTTCAATCTTACTGCAATTTCTGGCGAATTTTCTAAATGGTTAAGATGGATTGTTTGATCTCTTGAAAAGTATGCTGAGGAATGAATATATATTCCTTGTGAAATACACCGGCCGGTTGAAGGCATTTTATAGACTGATATCTTCCTGTTTTATTTATTTTCTTTTAAAAATTTCTTAAAAGAGATAGATTGAAGGAATGTTCTCTTAAGAATTATTATTATTTTTTTTTTTTTTTTGTTTTTAGAAGAAGCATATGAGGAAGAAGAATTAGATTCCACGATGGTATGGTATATTGTTTTGGCCTCACAGCTCTTTAGGGTATCAGGGATGCATATTGTATCCCATAAGAAGAAAATGTTAAGATTATTGCGAATGATTCTCCCTCTAACATGCCGTACTGCATGTGAGGTCAGTTCAGCTTTTCAAGTTATTCTTATATCATTATGACGGAACAAAATGAAATAAAGTTTCCCCAAATTTTTGAGACTTCGACATGATCTTCCTGAATCGTCTGGAAGGATTGTGTGCAGTTGGAAATGATTTTTGGAAGAATTCATTTTTTGCTGCATGGGGAAATCATGACGGAATTTTCGTTTTGTCTAAGTTAACAGAAAAAGGACTTTTTGGGTTTAATCAGTCAAGTAAACATTCAGATTCTTACATTTATATCTTTTATTACATAAAAAATAATATGGAAATGCACTGGTTATATATTGATACTGAAAAAAAAAAACCTTTGAAAATTTTTGCTATAGCTGTCGTGCAGTGCACTGGAATGTATGTTGACGGGTTTGACAAGTATATATACTGATACCAGCGAGCAAAGGCGTGAAAAGCTCGATCAGCCTTTTGAAAAGTATCTTCCAATAAGGGTTTGCTTTTTCCTTTCATGGAATAATCCCTTTCACTTTCCTTTGGAACTTTTTAGAACCTTATTTCTGAGGGATTCTTAAGAGTGCAATAAAAACAATTTGGAGTATTAAATTTTAGTCTTCTAATAAAGAATAATATTAATTTCTTGCTTTAGCATTTCATAGTCTCTCTTTTCAGGATTGGGCAAAAGTGGCAGACAAAAAAACTTTCCAGTTGAAATGGCATATACCAACCGAAACAGAATTTCAGTTAGCATACGATGTACTCGAGGAATTTTTCTATCCAGAGTTGGAAAAATTAGCAAATCCAGACTCCCTTTCCAAGTATTCTTTATTTTCATGTCATTTGTCTAGCGTAATTATTTTTTTGCTTTCGTTTACTCTGTTTTCACTCACTGTTTAACAATATATCGTTGATTTCAGTAATTTTAGGTCTTTATTATGTTTGGGACAAAATTCCGGAAGTCAGAAATGTTTCCTCTCCATCTCTCATTCTTTCTAATTAATATATTACTTTCAGGACAGATATGCTCAAATCTTTGGAAGTAGTGGGTAGTTGCTTAGCTGGTGCATCGGCTGCGCTCCCCCCCCTTGGTGGAAAATTGGTTCCGTTGACCGATTCACCAGTGAAAGTCTATCCTTTTCACTTTGTCGCTGCTCCAAGTTATGTAAAAGGTATTTGCATCGTAGTACATTTAAAAAATGTTAATTTGTTCTGTAACTCTTAGATCGGTGTAAAGATTTGCAGATACAGTACAGTATTTGTAACTATAGAAGTAGTCACTAATTTCCATCAGTACTGACTAAAGTTAATAACATTGCAGAAATGACCTACAAGGGCACAAATATACGAGATTTTGTATTGAAACGAGTGAAAAATGTTGCTGAATATTTGGTACAGAATCGAGAAAATGATACAAAATCTTTGTCTGCCGTTTGTAAAATCTTGCATATTCTTGTTTTTCAGCGTGGAATTGATCGAGTTAGCTTCTCTCTTTCTTTTTTTTTCATGAAAATTATAATTTGGCTTAGCATTCTTGGTGTAGAATGGAAAAGTCCAAAAGTTTCACATTAGAATTCGTGCCGAAATGTCCGAAAGTCTGTGGAGTTTAAGAAAAAAACGAAAGAATCTCTCTGTATTTCGTCGTTAACCACACCCAAAAAATTCCTTCAGGAATGTGTTGGAGTTAGTTAACGCATGAGATTGAGATGCTTGGGAGAAATCTCCAGATTTTTCTCTTTAAACTAAAGGAGAGAGCTACAAATATATTTTTGCGCGTGCTGTGGCCTGAATGCAGTAATAAATTTTGTAAAGCTCCTCAAATGCTACTGTCTAATCATATTATTTGTTTTAAAAGTCTTGCGATTTATTGTTTAGTTATGTAAGTCTTCTATGTCGCATATATTTTAGGCAAAATTCGATTTACAAAACCAAAATTATATATTATCGAAAAGAATTGTTGGTGATACAGTTCAAGGAAACAAGGCAAACATCGATCTGGTGACGACCGAGTATCTTATGCTCCAGCATCATGTTAGTTTCAAGAAACTATGAGTTATTGTTTTCCAATTTTAAAATTATGTGATACATACTACAAAATAAGCTAAGTAGTTCAAGTTATTTCTAAAATCTGTGAATTTGCTTATAAAAAGCAAAACTCACTCAGTATTTTAAGCAACCTTTAAAAAAAAAAAAGAAAACATGCCTTTACTAAGCATACTTTATGGACTTTTTGCTTTAAACTGACTTTTTGACTTTAAACTGCCTCTCTCTTTTTATTTGCTCTGCATGTGTAATTACTGCGGTGGTTTAATTTAACGTGGATTCATTACGTAAGTCCCGGGCTTTCGAGATAATTGGGATAAAATTTACTGAGTGATAATTCTAATTTAGTGCTAAATAACTTATGTTTGTTTTGGGAACGAAAAATTGAATTATAGAAGCGAACATTGACACGTTCTGGATATTATTTTACAACGCAGCATTTGGAAATAATGAAATTATTGGTGAGGTTGGGTACAAGCCTGTACAGTGCAGTATGTTTTATTTTTTTTTTATTTTTTATTTTTTTTTTTTCTTTAAAAACTGTCGGAATAGTAGATAATCCGAACACTTTTCGATTTATTGGAATGAACGGAAGGAAGTATCGGTAATATTGTTTCAGACGCGAATTGATGCGCAAAGGATATTAGATGGTTGCGTTCAGACATTTCCTTATTCTTACCTTCTTGTATTGGACGATATACTTGCGTTTCTCAAGGAATCACCTGATATATCCCATGAGCAATTCAAAGTAATACTTTCAAAGAAAGAAAACTGTTCATCTTGTAAGATGTGAAGAGTAGATTTCCCGAACCGTTGATACTTTTCCCATAGAGAGGTTGATTTTTTAACTGATATTGTCGGCTGTTTTGGAGAAACTTCTGTAAAGCCACACATGATATGGGACAACATCTGCAGAAAACTTGCTGTAATGACAGGTAGAAGTTGGACTCTGTAGATAAATATTTCGCTTGTAATTAAATTAGCCATAAACTAGAATATGCAAGTATTACATCATTTTTTTTCCAGGGTGCATTGTATATGCTTTTGAATGGTAAGCGGCTGGCGATTTGTGTTCGACAGAACTGGAGTACATTGTTACGGGTCTGGCCAGCACTTATTGAAGCACAACATTCCGAAAAGCCTTCCATAATTGGTCTTTTGGAACTGGCTCAGAATACTCTTGTCGATAATTTCGAATCATTCCAAATCAACTTTTGGGTCATTTTTTAATTTAAAGCCTTTTAAAGGTTTTACTTCTTCATATTCAGGTGATTGGTGTAATAAGTCAAGTATTAGTTGAAGAAAGTTGTGAATGGTCTTTTGCAAATCATATTTTTAGTTTCATAATTGATGCCTTCCTTAGTTTATTAATATAGATATAATAATGAGGAAATAAAAAAAGAATACATCTGATTTAGCGCTTTTTGTCGCGACTTGCGTATCTGTTTGAAGCATGCGAAATCATTCACGGATGCTTCAATTCAGTAGTACAGCTATCCCTCTTCATGGAAAAATATTAAAGATCTATGCCTTAAAACTACAGTCTCATCCTTTTACATATTGATACGACACATTATAGTTACCGGATGGACCGCTGGCTGCTGCGCAAGAATTATATGCTGCAGGCGGTGGCGAAAATGTCCACCAACCAGCATGGCCGCTGCCTACTGATGAAGAAATTGAAGCTGCCATCAAACGTGAGAATACTGCATGCGAGCAAAAAGAAAAGTAATTTCATATCAGTCATTATGGTTACGGCACATCTCTAAACTCAACAATCAAGGGCATTGGTAAATCTAAGTAGGATTTAGAAATTTGTAGGAATGCTTCGTGAGTAAGCAGATTTTTTGTAGGGATATCGGCAAATCGGTGATACGTCGTGTATTGAGATAGAACAAGGCGATTCGAACCACTACTGCCTGGCTCACGAATTACATGAAGTGGTTTAATCGCTGACATGTATCTATGCAGCGCTGTTGTCATTAATAATATCACTAACTCTAATTTGGGGAACATAGATGGAGGGCTTCGGGGTAGTTCAGGATATTTATTATGTGAGTGTCAAGTTAAAATTTCTTGGTTTTTTAATTCTTGTTGTTTTGCAGATTGTACTATTCACTTTGTGACCGTTTGGTAGCACTCAGCACTGATGCAAACCTTCACTGGCGACATGTTGACATGGCACAGTCTTTACTTTCCTTACTCATCAGACGAGATATGCCTTTTCCACCAGATGCAATTAAGTAATTTTTCAGTATACGACCATCTTTTAAATTCATTTTGTCAAATATCCGGTTAACTAAGTTAAGTAGTTTTATTTCATGTTTAATCCTCAGTGATTGCTGGTGATTCAGCTAAAATTATCGCCTTAGTTATAGTGAACTGTAAAAACAAAATGAGCCAAATTCAAGCCCTGATTTAATGTCAGAAAAATATTAGCAGAATTCTGATCTGCTATTACTGTTGTTGATGCTTCGTTGCCATATGAAATATAGAAATAAGGCATGGATTGTTTTTATCACAACAGACTACCCCTTTGTTAGCCAGAAATTTGATTGTTACTATTTGGAGTAAAGGTGCTACAAATTACAAAATGTTTGCATGGTTAAAACTCATGCTGCAGTATGATTGAATTGTTATCTATATTTATAGATTGTTTATTCGCTTACTTGTGAACGACACAATTAAGACAAGACGCATGGCAACTGGGCTGATAGCTGCCTGGTTACGTATCACGAAACCGCAAGCCGTGA
Organism: Setaria digitata; assembly: GCA_003640385.1. NCBI lineage: Eukaryota > Metazoa > Nematoda > Chromadorea > Rhabditida > Setariidae > Setaria > Setaria digitata. The sequence goes on from RCAB01000095.1 coordinate 79,934, forward strand.
AAATACCTTTCGAAAACCCAGTTGAAGTAGTGACAATATTAATAGTATAAAGAGGATCTCTGTTAGAAATGCAGTCGTGCTTTATCAGCTCAAGGAGACTGCATTGAAAATTTGAGCTGTCTTGGTAGCGGCTCATTTTGATCTGTTCAGGGAAATAGAATTCACATGAAATTTAGTCGAAAATCATTTGGTCTTAGTTTTGTTCCTCTCAAAAAAATTTATTTTATGTCGTTGCATTTTACTAGTGTTTTCTTTTTTTTTTCTTTACATTTTCATTGTAGGGAGAGAATGTTGGCCCTGGCGCAGAGTGGCCCATAAAATATGGTTTTCGAGTGGACAATATGATAACAATGTATGATAAAGAAAAACTGCCACGAACCGCAAAAGATTGGAATGCTACAGTTTTTTTCAGTAAAACGCATTGGGGCTTCTATACCTGGCCAAAGTAAGTTTACTAAGTTATTTTCGGAAATCGAAGGCAACTATTTACTTTCCCAGATATTGTTGTGGGAGTGTTTGGAAGGTAGAGGATATTTATATGCTTTAAAGGGTTTTCATTGCTCCTGACAAATAATTCATAAAATAGATTTGGATTTTATTCTTGATTCTTCTTTCGAATTTACTACATTGTTCTTAGATCGTGGCGTAATTTTTTTGAAATGCTGCTTCATTTTCAGACATTAACAGCAATGGCTAAACTATTTCTATTAATTGGAATGGTAATAGAAATTTATAACGTGCGCTTTTTAAAGGGTTTTGAAAGTGTACGCTCCAGCAAATGAACAGAAAGCCATTAATCGTAAACTAGAAGAATTAAATGAAATGGAACGTTACGTTGTAGAAACATTCGGTGACGATGAATTTGCTGAAAAATTTCGTCAGTATATGAGCGTCGAAGAAAAAAAGGGTGAAGAAGCATTTGATGCCATTGCATTCGGTTTATTTTATGTTAGTTTTTTCTTTGACTCTGCCACATTTTAATGAAGTTAATATATTTTACAGTTAGAAATGAATTAAATAGAAAATTTTGATAGTTGACATCTTTTTTTTTTAAAATACTCTAACAAAAATTCTGCTCTTTCTATTGTGAAACTATAGATAGGTACTTTCTGTTCGGCGATCTTTTCACTCTGTGGTCAGTTTGTCCTAGGCTGGCTTTAGAATTCTTGAATCCAGGATGATATCCAGATAACCCCGAGTTGATTGTCTTCCCTCAGTACTGTCCCGATCACTGGAATCTGTGGTAGGAAACTGAATTAACTCCTTTATATACTGCATTGTTCTTTTTCTTTCTCCAGAAATTATTTGTGACTGATGTGTATATTTTGACAATCATAGCATTTTCTTTTCCTTTCTTTCTTTCTTTTTTTTTTTTTCAAAATGTTATAGTATAAAGTTAGGAAACGATATGCTTCCATTTCACCTTTTCAAGTAAAAGAATCTCTACTCTTACAGGGAATATTTCGGAACTATAACGATCTTCTGCTTCCTGTTTTCAAGAAACACTTAGAAGTTTTGCTTATGAGTGATAAGGTTATGCGTTTTATTTATTTCTTTACTTTTTTTATTTCAAATTAGTGAAAGGAGAAAGAATTTATAAGCAGAATATTCTTGATGTGTTAAAGTAACTATTGCAATTCATAGCTGCATTGCCATAAAAAGAATGTTTTTATCAAAGAAAAGTTTTTGGTGACGAAGTTTAACTTCTGTTTTTCCTGATTTCAAACGTGTGAATTTCTAGGAAGGTGATCAACGACTTGCAGCAGAAATGGTTGCTGGACTGTTAAATGGCAGCAAGCTGTGGACATTCGAAAAGATTTCAGCAATGTCAAAATGGCTTAAACCGCTGATAAGTAGTTGCTTAGAAGCAGTAAAAACCGAAAATGTCAAAAATTGGGGAACAGCTATTGCCACAGTTTTCGGTTCGGTTGATCCCAAAGCGCTTGGATGGTTTATTGAAATGCTTTTTGAATTATGTATGAAACCAACCGATAGCAGCTTTCATGCGACAACGTATGTGCTTTTCATCATTTATATGTGTGTTATTTGTCTGAATAGATTAAGGATGAATACGTTTAACTTTTTTTTACTCTTAATTGAAAATCCTGCGAGACTGACTGGTTTTTGCAATGCTTCATGTTCATTCATTTCTTCGATTTGTGAGAAAAGTTTAACTCGAATAGCTGCTTAGATGGCTGAGTTAATTGTCTTCAGTGCTCTTCAATTAAATTAAAATAAGAGAGGGATTTTCATTATTATTGTGGAAAACTGAGTTAAAGAAGAATTGAAAATATTCTAAGTTGACTCATCCAAATAAGATCAAAAGTGTGAATTGTACATTTGCGTGCGGGAAGAAGTAACTGAGGGTGTTAATACATGTTTCACGAGACAGCACAAGACTGAAATTACTAATGATGAGATCTCACAGCTGGTGCTTGTAGTTATTTGGTCTTATGTGTTTCCCAGGAATACATGCCAGGCATTATAGAGAGGAGCTATTCAATCTTTTCATTAGATTCATAATTTTTTTTTTTTTTTTGTGGCAATTAGTTCTAAATTATTTATTTTATTAGAGGTGGAACCGGCTAATCGGTTTTCAATTTGCTTTGTTCCCAAAACTTTTACGTAATCTGGTTGTTCTTTCTGAATTCAATATAAGTGTAACATCTTACGTTAACTGCAGAATTTGCTGTAAATCGTCTTTGTTTCAGGAGAATGTATTTTGTGCAGGGTGCTTTAAATCAATGTGAATGGCGTGTAACAGAATTGTGGAATCAACTGTTTCGGAAATGTTTGGAAACTATGGAAGAATCCTACCAGAATTTACGTGAGCGTATTGGCTCTAGTATTGCTACCATCGTGTGGTTTGATCTGAATCATTTATACGTCGATCCGCGAGTTCCAAAGAAATTTCATCCAATGAAAATTCAAGATGCAATGGGTGAAATTAATGCAAAGGTACAGTTATTGATAGTACTTCTTATTTTATGATATATCAATTCTTATCAGTAATCTTTTTGATAGAGTGCTAGAATTCTACATAAAAACTGAAAGAATGAATGAAAAATGGAAGTACAAAATTAGTTAAATGCTTATTTTCAAAGAAAATCGTAGAGATTTTACAAGTTTGCTGATTCTCGCTCCAGTATTTTCAATTCATTAAGATGGAATCGATTATTACATTAAGGTATCTGTCAAAGATATAAAGATAGTAATGAAATATTATTCTACTTATTTGCTGGCGTGATCACTGTATTTAGTTAATTTTTGCAATACATAGTTAACACTTTATTACGTCGTTACATGCAACATAAGTTTGAATTAGAAACTACTGTTATAAGCTAACAACGCTACTGTATTTATTTTTCCAGTTAGAAGTTTTGTGGTCTGAAGTTGCTGCTGCGAAAAGAGATAATGACAGTGTAGATGGTGTTTATGTGGATGGTAATGTGGAAGTTAATAATGGTGAGGGTAATGGACGGAAAAAAGTATGTTATTTTCCTTTTCAGTGATATTTTTTGCTGTTTATTTTACTATATTCAAAAAATATCTCAATAAATAGTTAGGAGAAGATAATTTATTCATTGTTTTTCATATTTTAGGCAATAATGACATTCAAGTGTGCGCTGAACTACTTAAATGCACATTGGGTTCATTCGTTTACTGCTTTACCGCCTTCAATTTTCAACTTTTTACCTCTGCTTATACATTTTGAAAATGAAACAAGGTATTTTACTTATTTCTTGCCTGAAAACTACTGTTACTTAAGGTTTCAGTTTTGTTTTGGAGGGAAATGTAGTTTTCCCGGATGCCTTAGTTAAATTAAATAAACAGTCTCCTGGTCGTAGAACTCCTCTTGGTTCTTGAAGCACCAACAGTTCTGTTAATAAACCGGAAGAAAGCTTTAATTACTATAGGATAGAGTTTTAGAAAAAGAAAGGAATTATTCAGTTGCTTTTAGTGACGAGGAGTTAAAAAATAGTTGTCATGATCAGTTGCGGCAAGGGATGTCACAGACATTGATTACTGCGAAAAATGTAGAAATGGTATTGTGTGGCGTCAAAGAGGTTAGTCTTATTAAATTATATCAACGAAAAATATTTCATCCTAGTCTTTCTTCATTATCTTTGGGGAGCGAATTGTGGTTGTAGAAATATTCCTGATTAGTCAAATGTATGGGAAACTATAGTAAGTAACGTACTATGTTACTTACTATAGTTTCTTTTTTTTTTTTTTTTTAAATTTTTTGATGGTGCAGATCTTCACGATTATTAAACTCTGTTGATCAGTAATAGATGGTAATAATCTTTTGATTATTAAACTAATGAAATGTAGTGGTTGTTTGAGCCAGAAAAATGATTTCGGATTTTCATGGAAATTGTACCTGCTCGTTGCAGCTTGCTTCATCAGCTGCTTCGTGGTGGAAACCGAAAGTTTCACTCCTTAAGTATTTGCAAGTGGCTGTTTTCTCTAATTTCTTCCTTTTTCTCCACCATCGTCCATCATTACAAGCAGTACTGTGCTCCTTGATACTTGATTCCAAATTCGAAGTCCGTGAAGCTGCTGCTACAACATTGTCGGGTCTTATTCACTGTCACTTCTTTGATGTTGATCATCTGATTGTTGTGAGTTGTATTTTCTCTGTTTGTTCATTTTACCCCTTAACATTGAGCTGTGGCAGGAATTAGAAAATCGATCAAACAGGAGCAATTAAGGCTTATAGAAGTTACAGACAATCTGACAAAGTATTATTATATTTTATGTTCAGGTCTGAACTACAATATTAAGCCGATGGAGGATTAAACAAACGTAGACGTACAGTAGGGTCGAGAAAGCCAGGAAATAATTTTTGTTTTTTAAAATTTATTTTCCTTATTATTTAAAGGAATTTAAGTCTTCAGGAGAGATTTTATGAATGGTCTCGTGAGGAAAATGGCACTAAACGACACGCCGGCGTGTTGGCTCTTTCTGCTGTTGTTCAGGCATTCCCATACACTGTTCCATCCTTTTTGCCGAAAATTCTGATGCAGTTATGCCGGCATACCTGCGATAAACAACCAATGCAAGTAAGCTTTCTTGCCGAACTTTGAAGAACTTTTCTTCCAGTATATGAAATCTAGATTCATTCGTTGCTCATGCTATTTTTACTCTAATAATTCTGCATTTATCCCCAAAAATGGGTAAATTTATTTGTTTATGATGAGATCGAAGGCCATACTGAAATTTTTGATTTCTTGTTATTTAAACAAATAGTGTTCAATGTTACATTACGTTAGTCTCTTCGAGGAAACACCAACAATAGAGATGCTGTTGTTTGCAAAGATTTTCGATGTGGCAGTGGTCTTAAAAAACTGGGAACAAGCTGTTTTCAGGGCACAGTGAAGAAAGCATTGAGCGAATTCAAACGTACTCATCAAGATAGCTGGCATGAACATAAAACGCAATTTAGTGAAGATCAACTTTCTATATTGACAGATCTATTTGTTTCACCCAATTACTACGTTTGAAATAGATGAATGAAAAGCATGTATGAGCAACAAGTTCCAAAGATTGTGTAGAAGCACAGAAGGTTTTTCTTAGCTACTTGCAGTTCTGAAACCTTCGATGAAATTACAAACTAGAAGGTAGTGATTTTCTGTAGGACATTTCTTTGTTTTTTGTTAAAAGTTTTATCGATATCTTCTTCCATTGCCATTCGATAAGCCTTAATATTAAACTATTCTGAAAGTCATTTTAAAATGCACAAAAAACTCTTTATCCATTTATTTATAAGTTTCTTAAAGTCACTTATTTTTTGTTGGGTGGGCAAAATTTCGATTTCCCCTCACATATTTTTTAGGTGGTGCAGATACATGCCAATTACATCTCCACGTTTTGCTGCATGAGCACAGTTTAGAGTATTAACTGTCAAACAAGTATTCGGAACATTAGCATACTATCTATATTAGGTAAATCTGAGCATGTTTTAATACCACTATAATTTATAACATATAAATAAATAGTACTTGTCTGCAAATTAGCATCCTACCAAATGGTGATGGAGCGCATACATGGAATTAGTTGGCTTGTTTCTGTTATGGATTTAAGATCTATAAAGATGGAGAAAAGATCCCGTCATTCAATTACAGAGAATTAGGAGTACTAAAATCGGATCTAGAATTTTATGTTATACTAATGTTACTCACGGTAATTTGTTTTTTCATTTTATTATGATGCTGTGATGATATTACGATGTGTTCAGTGAGTTTTTAAACAAAAAAAAAAAAAAAAAATCTCTTCCTTCACACTTCCCAATTCCAGAGTTGCATGTTTGGAAATTCCATTATTATGACCCAGCTCCGATGCAGTCCAAGGATTTTTAGATGGGCATTTTTCTTCGCATTATTAATATCATCTCCTACAGTCTTCCATTTCCCGTTTTTTTTTTTTTTTTTTTTTTGTGCCAGACATTGTCAAGCTGAAATTGCTGGTTCCAAAACATAATACTTCTGATTTTCAGCTTTTACATACTTTTTCTAGTCTTTTTTTAAAGCTGTTTTTGCAATCAGATTTCGTGCGAGCCATAGTTCCATGCAATAAAAACTATTCTTCATGACCTAATCAGAAGCATCGTATGAATCTAGGATTTTTCTAATCTTAAGAATTTTAAACGAGATTGGGCTGTTTGCCTATTCACTTCCACTCTCTCCACTGGATCATCGTTAATATGCAGGAACAAAACAGGAAACTGGGATTGTTTAGTAAATGAGCTTCGGCAGAGTGCTTGCAGGAACGGTTCGCAATTGATTTCATTTTTTGCTATTAAATTATCAACCTGTCTGCCTTACGTTTATGGAATAATGCATCGAAATTTTGTTCCACTTGTTCTTGTGATTTTTCCTTTCATTTTAATTAATACATTCAAATAAAAATAAGATTGTTAATTTTAGGGATTTTTACAGGACCAGAAAGGAATTCACCTTCCTAGAAAAATTTTACTTTTTTATGATTTTGAACCAAAGTTTGATGAAGCACTTTACGATGCAATGATTGAATTTTTTTAGAAGGGAGTTAAGGTTCTAAAAAGTAAACGAATTGAAGTGGAAATGAATTGCGATTGTCGGTCGCTTTCTCCTTGATCGACAACATTTGTGCGTACTTCATCGGACGATTGATAATTGAGACCAATCATAGCAAATGAACTAGCTGGACTAAACAGTAAAAACTTCTGTGAAAATCTTACCGCTAGACGAGCGTGGAAACATAAATCTAACGCGTCCGCTTTTAGTTGGTGTACACCCAAACTGCATGCAGATATTGACTGGCTAAGATTTTAATGTTGTTGAAGAACGCTGTCCCTACCTGTTCCTGTCCTGCGGATTCTCATATTTCCGTTATTCGCTCTAACAAAGCACAGACTATCTGAACTTAGTCAGTTTTTCCGATTCTTCATGTTTTACAGTACGTTTTTTGGGTCTTTCACATTTCACAGTTTTATGTTTTTTTTTTTTTTTTTTTTCAAAAACGCTGAGGATCTATTACTTCGAACTTTGCTAGCGAATCTACTCGTACATTAATTTACAATTCAGGCTATATTCTGCATATGTGGAATTTATTTTGTTTGGAGGACTTTTGAGGAAGACAATAGGACATAAATGGGATTACAAAATATTGTTCGCGCTTGGTTAGCATTCACCGTACTACAGCTCCTCGGGAATCTTTGGCAGTGTATGCAACCAAGAACTTTTTTGGTAATCTTACGCCGTAAAACTACAGTAACAGGTTAGCTATTGGACGAGAAAAACCTTTATCTAACGGTAGCTTTAGAAACAAAAATGTACGCGCACTGCAGCTTAAAATGTCTACCCAATGCATATATATAGTGCAGGAAACGAACAAGTAACAAAAATACGTCATTTCTAGATACAGTACCAATAGCAGCATCATTTTTTGTCCATTATTGGACGATCCTACTCATGCGGCTTTTTGTAATTTATTATTTTGATTGTATTCCGCTTCATATTTTTCACATAATCTGTTCGATAACATCGGCTGTCTTCCTGAGCTTTGAAATTTTTTACGCTGAACTGTTCCAAAAATCAGCCGCTCTATACATACAGATTGCTTTGTCAGGTTAGTTGATTGGCATCTTCGTTTCAATTGGTTTTTATTGAATTAAAATTTTAATTCTGAATAAAAATGATGCGCAATGATGTGCGCAGTACGGCCATATCATTATGATCACACACTAAATCCGAAAAAAATTAGAAAATTCGGCAGTTGAAGAATGATATCATTCGTTGCTTACACACTGGCCATATCAATAAGAAAATACTAGCAACAGAGAAAATAATCTTTTCGAATAATAAAACAAGCATCAATTGAAAGAACTTTTTCGATTCCAATATAAAGAAAAGTCAAATGAACCCATTATATTCTTGCTTAATTTCTTTGACAGTCAGTTTTTTTTTTTTTTTTTCAATTCCTTTGATGACATCCCTATTGTTTTCAGGTGGTACAGTATTGCTGATCATATCTACTTGGAAGTATCTATTCACATTTACTAGAAAGCAAGAAAAAAAGCGAAAAAAAATGACTGCTGTACATGTGATGGAGCGCGATTACATGGATCTCAAAAAGCAAAAATGATAAATATCATTCAGATGCTAAATTGTTCACATTAACATTAAAGAGGAAAAATGGATCAGAAAACAACCTCATCCTAATCCATTAATTTTACTTTGTTCGATTCACCACTTGAACACTGTCTTATCGAGCACTGGTCAAAGAATTTCTTGAATCAGGAGAAAGCTCTGTACCGATATTAGTAAAATTTTTATTCTCTTGTATTTCATTTAATCCTCTTATTCCTTATTTTTATATTTCTATTGTCTTTAATTATTATATAAAATAATTTGGTATTCATTAAGAGTGGAACAATTAGATTAATAAAAGAATTATGTCGAAATCTAAAACTCATGCTGTAACATAAAACACAAGTATCAGCATCACCTGAGCCTTTAAGATATATTCTAATCTATCCACTAATAAACAGACGGTAATCTATAAAGTTTTCGTCTAAGCTTACTAAGAAGGAGAAATTTTCAACTTTATTGAAACTTACAGCTTCTTTTATGCTTCTAATTATATAATAGTCGCGTTTCCATTAAGAAAGTGTCCAAATTAAATAGCGCGGAGAAAGAGATCATGAGTTTCTTTCGAGAGTTTAAAATAAGAAATCGCCTCATATCTTGTTGCTTAGCACAGTGAATGACCAGTAAAAAAAAAAAGTAATCCTGTAATTTATGAATGCCTTCAACTTACATTTGCCGTATTCTCCAACAGATTTTCCTCCTTTTCCAGAACATTTTCCATGGTGTCCGATCCTCCCGTCTATGAATAAAAACACGTTAACGTTATGGGACTTCCCGAAGGTGAGACAAAAAATATTTTTGATCGTTTTATGTCCCTGATTTAAACCTGATTTCTGTACACATGCGTTTCTAAAAACGTTGAATAGGATTTGTTTATCCTACAGGACTCACAAAAATCTAGAATATGATAAAGTTGAATTCCTCACTGCAGTAGAAGCGTAAGACATATAAATCAGATGGACTGGAATCCCTTCCAAGCTAATAAATAAATTCAAATCTTACTTGGTTTCGTGCTGATTTAGCCACTCGGATCCGACGTTTAATAATCACAGTTTGGCCTGGTTTAATACCTACTGCTTCAACGAATGGTCGAGGCAAGTGTTGTAGTTTCATTCGTTTCTTCATACCCGTCATAGGGTTCGTAAACATCACGATATTCGGGATATCATCTTTCAGTGTTCTTTTATCCACTTCAGGGACTTCAGATTGCATAGTTTTTTCTGACGAATCATCCTGCGAATTTTCAACAGTGCTCTGATCGACTTTCTGCAAGTAAATGTTTAAAATCATTTTTTGATGACAGTAAGGCTCCACTCATATTAGAAATGTGTAGCGACATATGAATGATAATTCTAAGTAGAACTAGTTCCCCTAAATGAAAGAAAAGGTAAAAAATCTAACCTTGGTTTCATCTAAAGAAGATATAATCTTTCGTCGTTTTCGCAAAATTGACGGCTTACATGCATGCAAACGCTCCGATCGTTCCAATTTCGATACGGAAGGCTGAAATTAGAATCTTGATTTTCTTCTTTACCGCTCAAGGCTCGTTCTGAAGGAAGTATTCACTGTCAATATTTGGCTTTAACTAACTTTCAAAAATAATCTATACTGTTTCATCCTATAACACAGTGTAAAGAGAAAAGAAGAAATGAAAAGCACGCACCATTTCGTCGAGATCGTCATCATTAGCGAGGCTCTCAAGATATGTTAACGTTTTGGCTACGGGCTGCGATACTGAACGCTGCAGAAATAAATGCGGAGCAAAATCTTCATGTGACGGATCATTCGACGGTCGACCCTGCCGAAAGTGCACACTGCACACCTACAACTTAGAGCAACTGATAATAAACTAACAAGATTCAAAGTAAATAAGATTAGCAAGCTACCTACTATTTGTTGAGGGATGGTAGAACTAAAAGGACAGTAAGTCATAATCCAAATTTCAATATAAAGAAGGCATGCTTCGAATTTCTGGAAGTCCATTTTTTCAACTTGTTTTTTTTTATATATATATTTTTAAAAGTTTTAGCTTTAATTCACTTATCAAGGAACTTACAGCAAAAATATTACAGAATGGAATCAGACAATCAAGAAAGCTGAATATATTTGCAACACAGCTTCCTTCTGTAAATCTACAAAGATAAACGATAACAATCCTCCTCATATAAAATTTACTTCGCTAGGATTCCGAATTAAAAAAAAAAAAACTACGCATAAGCGTTAGCTTTGGGGTCACAGTTACATTTAAGCTGAAAATTAAGCTTGGATAAGATTCGTAATGAGAGTCAAACTTAGGATTAGGTAAAATTTGTTCCGAATTCGTGTCTTTTAGCTGAAGTGTTGAAGTACGCCGATCGATAAGGAAATAAAGTTGAGTTTCATACTAGATTTACATTTCTTTAATGAGTCTGCTTATCATGTTAACAGAGGAAATATTACTAAATAATGATAAGAGAAAGTAAATAAACCTTATCCTTGGGTGATAATTCTCGGTCACCAATAGCATATAACCACTTCACACGTTTTAAGCCTGGCTCACGCGGAATCCCGTAAAATCTTAGCGCCGGACCGTTTGAACGTCGGTACCAACCGCAGAAAACACACTTTTCCATCGCTTCTAAAATGAACATCTCATTTCTTATACTACTCATACCAGGCTACCCAATTACCAATGAATATCTACAATTCCAGAATGTGAAAGCAACTGAAGGGCTCACGTCACCTGTTTCGCTCTGCGGTGGCACTTGAAAATCCTAAAATGTATAATAAATGAATATAAATGAGATGGAAAGAACTGATACCAAAGTATATTTCCTGATTAGAAAAGATAATATCATAGAAATCACTTCATTGAGGTTGAATGTTTGTATTATTCACTGATTAAGATTACTCTTCTTATTCGCCCAGAGCTGTCTTATCTAAAAGAGGCCAGGAAGTTCCTTTTCTACTTTTTTTTTCTCTCATTCGTGAGATATGCTACAGCAGAATCGAATCAATCAATGTATGCCAAATTTTCCAATTTGGCCAATTAATTTAGATTAACGTCTGAGAAACGATATTATATAATTGAATTCCGAATTATATTCATGAAACAGATAGTACCTTGTTCTTCTTCTGTCTTCTTCACTTCTTTGCTATGAGTTTGAGAAGGAAATACAGTCAGTACCAGTGTGATCATTAATACCTCAAATCTTTCTACTTTACACAAACTTCCTATCACACCTATCAATTTTTCTCCTTCTTTCTCCCTTTCTCTTTCTTCTTCTGCTGATAATCTGCAACACGAATTTTATATATTTTTAATGTTGACCTCAGCATAATTCACGAATATTTCGATTAGTTTCCTTCAACTTGGAATTTAGGGCAACGTTTTGGGAAAGAAATTGACTATTAGGGGTAGGAATTTTAAAAATATCGAACTTCAGTATTCAAAGACTTGCGTTGAAAAAATATGAATAATTTGCTGCCACTGTACAATTTTCACTCTTTATTCCTTCTTTCCTTCTTTTCGTTTATTTGCTTGATTCAGAAGTGTTTCATTTTGAAAATAGAAATTTTTCACCAATTGCTCTCTTCTCATCACATTTAGTTCTAATTTTTGTTCTTCGATTCTTTTGTTTGTTTCACCCGAAACTTCTTGCATTTGGGACGTCTTCCAGCTGAAACTTCGCCTCTTTCATTTTATATGTTTGCTTAAAAACTGCATCGAAATTAAAGACTAATAGTCCTTCATTTATAAGGTCTTGTAAGATTCTTCAGTTAGCTTGTTCCGGTAATGTAGATAGCATTTACCTAGAAATATTACGGTTTGTAGAGAGCATTGTGGAAATCTTTCAGTGACTAGAAATATCACCTGGTGGATCAGTTCCTCCAATTTCGGCTCTTATAGTAGAGTAACTTATCAGGATCACTTCTAAAAAAGAAAATGTTTTTGAAGAAGTTAATTTAAGGATTTTTGTGACGAAGTTTAATATTCAGTTCTTTTCACATGTAAAATATCTCGTTTCTGTTATATGGTCATATGGGAATGGTATGGACGAATATTTGTAAGGTTTAGGAACGGTCCTTCCGGTGATCTTTAACGAAGTTGTTGCTTCAATATATCAGTTTGAAGAGTTTATAAGGGCAGGTGTAAAACTTTCGAAGAATGGTAATACCATTACTGATACGGTAGATTTTTCTTCTCATTTACAGGTCAATGGAATAAAAAGTAGCAACTGCAAGTTCTCAATTTTTCATCTTTTTTTTCATTTCCTCCGAACTCGTTTCTCGCTTCTTTTCGTGCAAACTTGTTTTTCATGATATAGATGAAATAATAAAATGAAATTTCTGATACTTGAAACAATCTTTTCTTTAACCTTCAAAAGGAAAGAGTGCTTTTTTCTCATCTCATGCATTGAAAATAATAGAAAACATAGGTAATATTGAATAAATTTTAATCAGATTAATAGTTGAAGCAGGAAATGGAAGAGAGTAAAATACTTGAACAGTTAAAAAGGATCATAAAATTATTTTTAAGTCAGCCATTTGTTGAAATAATCATTAGTCAAGTTGAATTAACAGACTTCTTTGTGATTTAGCTTTTTTTTTCAGTAAACATTTTCTTTTGTGTTTTTCGATTGCTGTTATTACTATTGCCACATTCATAGCGTTATCTTCAACAGTATTTCAAACTGAATACTATGAGTAAGTTTTGAGATTTTTTTGGAAGAAATATGAGAAAATAATGTGTAATAATGGAGAAAATTTCATTATTTAGTCAAAATAGTCTTTTACTGGAGACTGATGGTTGTTGTAAGCACCATTAATCTGAAATAGACAACTAGTCTATCTTGTCATTGAGCATCTGGAAAAAATTATCCTTTTCAAATGTTTGAAAACTGAACAAATGTTTTCTTTACGCCTAATCCCAATATTTATTGTTTGGGAAATTAATTTAGATTGCCCAATCCGCCAAGACTAGAAGGCATTCTAGCTGTAAATGACATATTAACAAAAGCAGACTACTTACTAGAACATAAAATTCTTGGCCCAGAATCAATTATTGTGGATAAAGGTTAGTATGTACCAAAGTGATTCATGATTTTAATGAAATGTTCAGAATGACAGTAAGACAGTATAGACTACTTTCTGAGGCTTCTATGTTTTAACCAGTTCTTTAATTTTGTAGTTGTGAGAAAGAATTAGTATTTTCTTTTCGAATAATTCTGCAACAATTTAAGAATCAGAATACAGCTTAATATTACTATTGTCCACTATTATTTGTTAATGTTATTTTTTCTTTATTTTCCCTATCTAATCTTTAGATGGTATTAAGACCGGAACACAGGATGGAATGGTAGTTCTCATTAAAGATGGAAGTATTCAGAAAATTTCTAGATTTGGAATGGTTAACTCCGATATATGTGGTAATTTCTACTTTTTTCGATGAAAAAAAAAAGTTCAGATGATGGAGTTCTTCACGTGCCGAAATGTAATTAATAATACCTGAAATGCTAAGTAATTCTGCATTTCCACTCGGCTACCACTAAGTTTTTTTTATATATTTTTTACCATAATGATAAACAATTACAAGTGTTGATATGCTACCAAAAAATGGAAGTACCATAAATAACAATAATTATAATCAGCGTTTCATTTGTTGCAATTTGCTTTTTACTTAAAACAAGTTCACAAATTTTGCCAAGTAAGATTTTTGTTGAGATGGCCAATTCGATACAGAAGCACAATGTGGCCGGCCACTAGGCCTTCGTGAGCTAAATGCTGCTACGGTATTGGCCGTAGATACCTATCTTGGTGTTTTCTCCATCAGTTTCGAAAAAGGTTAGAATTCTTATTGGATGTAGGAATCTCACAAAACTTCCATCAGAATTCAACCATTATCTCTGAGCTCCACTATGCCAAAGGATGCTCCAACTGTATACCACAATCGACGTTCTGAAAGGACTTGTAATTTAAGTTATCAAATCTCTTCTCTTAAATTGTCCCTTTAAATATTATAATTATTGTCTATTGCTTTTGATAATTCTTGATAACTTTATAAAAGATTTAGCAGTGTAAAAGAATAACAAGTCTAGAAATTTTGCTTCCTGCATGACTGTCGTAATTACTGACCGTTAAATTAGAATCAACTAATAATTCATCACAAATGATTAGTGGTTTTTAAGGACAGCATGAGATGATATTAAAAGGTCAGGAAGAGGTGGATGGGAAACCAATGAAATTCTTGAATGATATCGAAGTAGTGAATGATGATGTTCTGTTAATTACGGATTCTTCCACCAGGTGGGATCGACGCCATTTAATAAACATCGTTCTGGAGGGTATTCCAAATGGAAGGTAATTTTCCATTAAATGGTACTGTAAAATTCATATGATGATAGAATTTTTCAGGTGACATTTCTCATGAATGTTTTCAGAACAGTTTTTTTTCAAATGTTATTTCCACAGTTATCTTTCAGATGGTAGCCTACCGCAGTTAGTATATATTTTTGACTATTGAAAAAGATTTTTTACTGTAAATCTGTGCGAAAAATTAGTGAAGAAGTTGCGGAAAATGAACCTTGCACAGTTCAGCGAAATCTTTGATACTTTATTCCATAGAAAGTAAAATAAGCAAGCATTTGCATTTCTCTCCAGGTGTACACTCTATTTCTCCAAAGAGAGAGAATGTTAAACTTTCAGAGTCCTGCGCCTGACACGATCTACCGGAAAAATTGATGTTATTATGGACAGATTATATTTCGCAAATGGTATCCAACTTTTTCCCGACAAACAGTCGTTTCTCGTTGCTGAAACGACTGCTGCTAGAATCAAAAGGTGGACTGATCAAGATTTTTCAATTACGATTTCAGCTATCCACTGGTAGAGAGCGATATATTTATTAGCAGTTTCAGATATCGAGTCCTCAGTTCATATGACTGTGTGCTAAATTCTTTTTTTCTGTTCTCGAATCCACCTCCTGAGAAATATGGAATGTGCAAAAGGTACGAGATTTTCTTCGTCTTTGGGATGTATAAATATTTAGGCATTGGATTGCTGGTCCACGAACGGGTGAAACAGAAATTTTCATCGATAATCTACCTGGTTTACCTGATAACATACGTCCAGGTAGTAACGGAACATTTTGGGTAGCTCTATCGTCGGTACGACATAGTAATGAACTCTCGATGGTTGATTACCTTGCTGATAAACCATCCATACGGAAATGTATCCTTCAGGTATTAGTTGTACATCTTTAAAAAAGAAATGAATTCCAGCTTTTAATTTGAAATTGTCGAAATCCCCCCCAGAGATCAAGTTATGTATGTCCCACTATTTTCAGTGTGTTAAATCAAAGTTCCATTTAGCTTGTGCCAGAACGCTATTGGGATTGGTTAACGACGGTGTTCACTCCCGAGTATGGGATGATTTTGCAACTTAATGAAAAAGGACAAATAATAGCCAATGCTCAAGATCCAATGGGCAAAGTAATTAAGGAAGTGTCACAAGTAACAGAAGCTGATGAATACCTTTACTTGGGCAGTTTTAGAGCTCCTTATATTGCTCGTCTTCATAAAAATCTCATCGTCTACTGATATATCTTCCTGCTAAAATCCAATTTTATTTTCTTTTGGCCTAGAAATCATATTGGGGGTAACTAGTGATATGAATCTATTGCAAATCTTTGGCGTTTGACCGTTATTTCTGTTAGTATGGCCCAAATATATGTGCTTCCACGGACGGTCTTTGCCTCGAAACATTTCCGGCAAATTTCGCTTTTCTTTTTTTAACACTTGTTTTATTAACAATAATTATATCTGTCCCACAAGTTGGTTTTTGTATACAAAAGCCTAAAAACGCCCTAGGCTTTTGTGCTTAATTCAGGGCTTTTGCAAAATATGGAAGTTTCAGCACTTCTCACTTGTACAGAAGCGGAAGTGCTGCAACTCCCATACTTTTTCACATCTTGGAAAAAAATCAGCGAAAAATTATCAAAATGAAAAGGCGGAAAACTATATTTTTTTTCTCGCAGCAATTGTTCATAAAACATTTCAAGCTTGAATAAAAAAACATTAATTTAATTTATAATTTATAGATAGCAGTCTGTAAAAAGCATTTCCAAACATTTCCTAACGTTTTCTAACATTCGCGAATCCATTTGTACTACGTTACTGTCAAGTACTTGTGGCAGGAACAGTTTTCGAAAATAGTAGGGCAAGTCAATAGATGGTATGAATCTTAATGAGCGAATAACTGGGCGATATGGAATATTATCAAACAGAAGTAGAGTCATAGTAATTTTCTACTTTTTATCCCCTACCAAAGAAAAGAAATTTGGGAAGTTATAAAACACGACCACGAAAAAAACCGCTGCTTTCTAAGCAAAAATTAAACATTAGAAAGGTTAAAATTAGATTCCTTAAGCAACTTTATTGTCCATTAAGGTTCAACTTAGAATTACTTGTATTTGAGCAGTAGCAACACAAAAGGTTTTTTTCCACTCATAAATTAAATATTGTTTAAAACAATCGTAATCAATAGTTCGGGAGAAGGAGAGGGAAGTGATTAGTACAGCAGAATAAAAAAACCGTGCTCTGATGCTGGAAAAAAACGAAGCCGAAGCGGCAAATGCTTTTAAAAAATTTCTGGTAACACATTTCTTCTAAAGAATACATAATTACCGCTCCTGTCCCGCAACACAAAACAGTGAAAATATGTATACAGGCCAAACTGAAGCTCGAAGCAAGCGATTCCAAACAAAATTATTATTAGTACTTCAAATATAAATAACTAAACGTGACATATTTTGCTGCACAACTAAAATGATGATATTTTCTTAAATAAGTGATATGCAGTGAAAACAAGTAATGGACGATGAAAATCTCAGTAGAATACCGCNACATATTTTGCTGCACAACTAAAATGATGATATTTTCTTAAATAAGAAATCCGTGATATGCAGTGAAAACAAGTAATGGACGATGAAAATCTCAGTAGAATACCGCTTTTGTCCGATTTCTTGATTTTGTTTTCCTCGATTTTCGAGATCTTCTACTGCTTGCCCAATCTTCATCATCGTCTGCAGCTGTATGATGTGAGTCCTCCTAAAATCGAGCCACTGTTGGTATTCACTTTCAACAGATGATACTTCAAAGTTGAGAGAACAAATTTTGAGCATACTTTTTCTTTTACAGATGACCATCATTTTCAGCTACTAGACATTTACTCGAGCACGTAGCGGTTTTACAATGGGGCAACATCTTAGCGAACTAAACTCAGCGTCGACTAATCTTTGCCTAAACAACTGTACTGTCGCTACTGCTTCGCTAATCACTATTTTCTAGTGGTCAAAGATAATAATAACATTAGGCTTACAATTACTTACATCGGAATGATCCATATCACTGTCTCGACCAGAATATTCACGTAAACGACCGGTTGAAAGCGAATTTTTTATTGAATTTGTATAGTTAATTGTCTGGTTTATGCGACGTCGAGCAACCCTGAAAAACTGAAGCCATACTTTTAAGGAACAATTTCTTCCATTACCACTCGCCTTTAGAACGTATAGTTAATTTTTTACTTATAATTCGTCCTCATTGCTCATTGCTCATTGCCTCCTGCTATTCTAGAAACGTCACTGAAAGAATAAGTGAACAGAGTAAAGCTGATATGAACTACCGAATTTTTAAGGCCAACATATAGTGCTTCGTGCAATGGATAAATATGCAAAACAAATATAAAATTGTTGTTGGGTACAATATTAGCTAGATACATAATTTAATGTAACATAAGTGTTCGACAAAGAGACAAATGTGCTACTTTAGTATTGCATCAATAAATGAATAAAATAACAAATTATATTACGAACTGTAGTAAGCATATACCGTGAACTACTTCGCCCCATACCCATACATTTTTCAAGATGTGGGGCAAAACGACTAGCTGCAATAGGTCGCTTGCATTCATCACATACAACATCCATATTTTTTTGATGCTTTGTTTGTGAAATCAACGTACTGCCAAAAATATCATGCTCACCCATTATAGTTGGCTCATTCTGCATATCTAAAAAAACATCTATGCTGGGATTTTAAACGATTAAACGATTCCGTGAAAGATTCAAAATGATAACTAATTACTGAGATCAATACCTGATCATTTTCCTTTTTTCTTTTTTAGATAAATGATAAAAAAGATATCCAGAAAGTACGATGTTCTTCTGTATGTATGAATAAACAGAGCTATCTTTTACCTTTCAAATCACTTCGCTCTATTTTTGAAAATAATTAAAACTAACCAATTGGTGGCGGCAGCACGGCATTTGTAATTTTCGCAATTCGATGAACTTTAAAACAAGGCTCCAACAATACTGCTTCCAGTAAGTATTCAAATACTTGTTCACTCATTTCTATAAGATCACACTTCTATTATCCACAAATGCGGTAAGAAAACCAAGTATACCGTAGTTTTTTCAGTTCCTTTTTCTTTCAAAACTTCGGGAAAAGCACCATATACCCTCATCTCTTCAAAATGTTTTAAAGTGAGAGAATTCGCAGCATTCACTGCATATTTCTTATTCCACCTACATTGTTTACTTGAACAATTATTGTTTTTCATCCCAACCTACAAAATTTTCTGCCCAGTAATGTTGTGTTGTGACCGGTCCACTGTGCACATTCGGTACATCCCACTTAATGCATTCATATTTACAGAATGTTAAAATCTTCCAAAGGAAATTCTATCAGTAACGAACCTTTTTTGGTTACTGTTTCTCTTAAGTTTTCATTTAATGTCTTAATTTCACTTCAAAAAAATTATTTAGAGAAAGAAATGTTTAAAAAGATAACCATTCAGATCGGCGGTGTTCCGTACAATCTCTTCGTTACCTTCGCCGTCAACCATCGATGTTTTCCACGGAAACCATATGGATCAATAAAGTTCACGTGTAACGACGTGAAAAGACTAAACTACTAGGCAGCAAAGGTTGTGACTAGCCGCCATACAACAGTTCAACTTATCCCACCCTATCAGTATACCGCGAATACAAAGCACCAGAACTTCCCATCCACCACCCATCCACCAAATCGCGTTAGATTACAATGATGGGCCTGTTTAAGTGATACGAGAAGATCCCTAGCAAAATTTCGTCCGACTTTATCAAATTCTTTTCTGCGGCGTGTAAGTGACAGTGCGGATCGATACTGCTATCAGTCAGCATTATCACTTTGTGTTGCTGTTTCAGCACGTGGAATTCGTACATGCATTACGAAATAGAATGCATGCAGCAGTGAACTGCAACTGTAAGAGTAACGCAGACTGCTGCTGCAAAGGGATTTGAATACGAAGTTGCAGGTGAACTGCAGCTATACAAAAATGGAAATGCAAAAGTAAGTGCATAGCATGTAGAGAAAAATAAAAAGTAAATTAGGGACATGATATCCAGACATCTCGGGACTACGAGTAGTCCGGAGTATTATTGTAATCAGTTTCACAAAATTGCTGGGATAATTTAGCAGAGGAAATTGACTGAAATACCCGTAGTTCTGGGAGATATACCGGGAAACAACAGTGTGAGTGGAATCCTTGATGGATGATATAAATGTCACTAATGCTTCTGGACATTGAGTTCCTGATCTCTGATGGACAAAATCAGTGATAGATCGTTGTCACTGACATGTATCTTTTATCTACAAGTGGTTGTTAATAAGAGTGAAATTAGTGAATGAAATGTTGAGCAGTGGAAAATCAGAGAGAAACATTCGCTAGAAGCTTCTTGTTGCGAGTTATTGACATCGTAGCAAATTATAGTTGAAATCCAGAATTCGGAGAACAGGGTAAACCGGTGGTTGACTTAATTTTGCTCACCCATACTTGTTGTTTACAAACATGTTTTGCTCATTAATAGAAAGTCGCTAAAGAAAAATCAAAGGAAATCCTTAAATATGCACTGCGCAAAGCTAAAATTTCCACTTTTTACAGTGGTTTAAGCTAATTTCGGTCTACAGAATTGCACCAAAAATCAAATCTTTTTGATTCTGATATTTGGCTTGAATCAGAGAAGCTATAAATCCACAACAGTGCTTTCTCACCTCTCACAATTCATTGATGATTTCTGATCATTTTTGTACAAATAATATATATGGGGCAAAACTGTGAGTGAAAAAAAAGAATGAAATGAAACTGTTTTCACTCTCATCTTGCCAATAACATATTCTATTTTGAATGTTTCAGTGCAGTTATTTACACGATTACTGTGTAATGACAGGTAATGAGGTGTCAGGATGAAGAATAAATAGGATCGAAAGGTAAGAGTGCGGGAAAAAATAGCAAACTAATTGTTTCCTTTTCTTTACAGCCAGTTTTTCATTCTCACTTTAAATGAACGCTTTTTCAGTTCACTGTTTAATTTTGTCCTATTTTGTGAATTTTCCTTGCAAAATTTTTCTTTTTTTTTCAAGTTTGGTAAACTTTGAATGCCACTTTATTGGATCAGTTTATGATTCGCCTTCATTTTAAAATTTTCCTTTTTTTCATATATACTTATGTTTTCGTTTTCCTTATCTTTTTTTTATTTAATTTATCGTACAAAATTAAACATTGCATGTTTTTTTGCCTTTTACCATTTCCACAACGGTGCAACGTTTCTGGCTAGTTGATAAAAAATTTTCATTGTAAACGAAATCTTTAGCTTTCAGCCAATCATACAAAAAATAAATAAATTTTTCCCTTTTTCCCCGAACTTATTAAGGGAAATTTCTTTTTTTCAGATACTTTTTAATTGGATGACCTTCAAAATCGTTACTCTTTTCTTTCTGCTCTGTTCACCTTCATTGTAAAAAGTGAAACTCAGTAGCGCTGACTTGTTTTTTAGTTTTTATTTCTCGTTTATGCCATCAACAATCCCATAAATTTACCTACATTTTAAAGCATTTAAATAGTTTTTCTTCTTTTTTTTTTTTAACGATTAATTAAAATTGATAGTACAGTGTGATTCAGCAGTATTGCTGAATTTGAACTTGACAGCACAGTACTGAGATACGGTATCATTATGATATATATTATTCCTGTAATTAGTAACTCTCTAGCTGTATTGCTTAAATCGGAAAGGTTAGCTTTTTTCAACGCATATACTAGCCTATTTTATTTTTTGAATGATGTATGAATTGAAATAATTGAGAGATTTATTGATCCTCTGAACATGATTATCGATAAGTTTAAGGAGCAAAGCAGTAGTAATTAATCCAAAATATCATTCTTTCTTTTCTTCTTCGATTGCTAATTAAAGAAAAAATATGATACTAATTAATATATTTTGTTGATCTCTTCTACAAAAGCAAATGAATCTGTGAGTTAATGCAAAAAAAAAAAATTTGGAGATAAAGCAAAACCTGATTAAATAAGCAACGCGGATAAAAGTGGAAGGAAAAATAAAGAAGTGGAAGACACATCCGGAAAAGTTAAGAGAAAGGAAACGGATTTGGTATTTCATACTAGCTTACTTCAGTAACCTGCGTGTACATTTGTCATTCTAGTTTCCTTCAGGTCTTCATTTTCTACAAATAAAACTAGAATTTCTCTCCGTCATCGATCAACTTTGTACCACTTTTCTTTCTCTTTAAATTGAAAAATACTATAAGGAGCTAAACAAATACCAGTAATAGTGTTGTTATTTTTAAAAACGTAATATTTACTAGTCTTTTGAACACTCATTAATTAAAATTTTGAAAAATGCCAGCAGACATTCTATTCATTTCTAGATGCAACATTTTTGTAGATAATTTCCAAGTCAGCCAGCAATTTTAACTTTCAATATTCGAATTAGCTAGTTTTAAAATTTCCTATAAAATTAGTAAGGACAATTTTTTGAAAATTTGAAAAAAATATGTTCTTTTGATTTCTTTTTCTCTTTTTGTAGAGATTTCAAGAATGAGAATGTTTATTCATTTCTTTTCTTCAATAATAGAAAGGTATTTAAAATTCTCGACGACTACAACAAGAGAATATCAATCCCTTTTCTCTTCATACCAATCATAAATATTTGTTTAACACTGTAACTGTTCTTGAGCTCAAAGTATTTGCATTCCTTAACAAATTTTATGTCCTAAATTAAACTTTTAGATCATCACAAATCAATTCATGATTTTTTTCTTGTTAAACATTGAGGAAAGTTGACAAAAACACTCAGTAGGTGAGAGTCAACGATTACAATTCTTCTAGTGTATTTGTATTTGCTAAAATGAAGCTTAAATTCACAGATTTCTATATGCTTTACTAAGTCAACAGACATTTTTCAATTCCGGAATGTAATGAGATATAAATCTGTTCTTAGAAACAGTTTTATTGGAGATACCTCAGGAGGGGAGGAAGAAATTTGGTTGATGTGAATAAAAAGTTAAGAGATGTGATGCTGTAGGTGAAAGAATAATTACATATTTTCATTATGAAAGACAGTAATTGAGTATTAATTAATTAAGGAATATTACAGAGATAGTTGAACATGCAAATTACATGAAACGAGAAGAGCTTTAAATTTATAAGTAACTGATGAAAGATTATGTAAAATGAATGATGTACTCATTCAACGTAAAGAAAAAATGATTTCCAATCAAAATTAAAATAAAAGAAATTGAGAACTGAAATAGTATTATCAAGAAAGAGTGAGAAATGACAAAATTAAGGACGAACGCACTATCTTCTCATTATCATCTCGGACTTATTATGAAAAACTATGATTGGTGGTAGAAATTTTCAACTAGGAAATGGAAAGAATAATTTGGTCATTGAGCGATAAAATTTCTGGAAGCGTTAGTGGAAATTCTAATATATTGTAATTTGCAGAGATGACTGTTCAGTATAACTTGGATGTATCAACTTCACGACCGTGGACTTTATTCAAACTTTTATTCCGATGGCGTGGTAGTATCTGGAAATCGATAACCCTTGAATTATTCGTCTGGCTGCTATTATTTGCCGTAATATCGGTGATATACAGAGTTGCTTTAACCAATGAACAAGTTCGGTACATCACATATAATTTTGCAAGTCTCCCAGCGAAAAAAGACACATCTAACTAATTTTCATATATTTCGGGAAAAATAGCAAAGACTAAACATCTACCTGAATATCTGTTCAATTACAAATTTCCACTGAGTAAATTTAAACGGAAGAGAGATAATGTCATATCCCACAACGGACAAACACCGTTTCTCTACAAAAACCGATTTGAGTATTACAATCCCATGCAAAAATGTCTACTATTAGATACGATGCGTAACAACGAAATTCAAGCAATCTGAAAGATATTTTTAGCATGCAAATTAGTTTAGGCAAAAGATTTCACCGATTCACCTATTAGATGGAAGTGACTAGTTTAAAGAGGATCAAGTTGATTTTGATTCGTATATGATAATAAATACTTGGCTATACTTGCTATACTACACTATACTTGGCCAAGAGAAGTCTCGTTCTAATACTTGATACTTCCGGAATGCTTCTGGAATCCTTTTTCTTCAACGATATTTCCATCAATCTGTTTTAGTACATTCGAACAATTCATACATTACTGTGATGAGAAGCTGGATTATATCCCAGTGAATTTTATGCTTGGTTTTTTCGTCACAATCGTTCTATCAAGATGGATCAATTTTTTTGTAAATATTGGCTACATTGATAAGTTGGTTTTTCGAATTCATTTACACTAACAAGTTGGTTTTCAAATTTATTTGAAATGATTAGTTATTTTTTAATTTAGTCCAACAAATTTTAAGAGAACGGTTTGGTAAATTTCTATCAGCTACTCGGATTTTGAGAATTTCTGTAAAAGTTGCGCATTTTGTCCTGTGCGTATTTACTATAGATATATAATTAATCTTTTTTTTTTACTAAATTTAGTTGACTTGTTGCTCATTGCTACTGCTGAATGATAAGTAAGAATGAAATGAAAAATTTGTAAAGTATTCTTTACAGTATAGCTTTAATGGTAGCAGCATATGTGAAGGGTTCGGATGATCGGGCACGGATGCTCCGCCGGAATATCATCCGGTATTGTGTCCTATCACAGGCGCTGGTTTTCCGTGATATCAGTATGCGAGTGCGGAAACGGTTTCCAACCATCGAAGCATTAGTAACTGCCGGTGCGTTCAGCGAAAATTTCATCGAATAATGCAATTGAAATTTGCCTGAAAAATTTTAATTCCACAGCAAAAAAAATCACATTTTGATCAGTTTTTCACCATTTTTTTAAGGCGCTATATTTCAAAGCCTAACACTTGTTGCATCTTCTATAATTTGCGACTTATCTTATTTCTTCTAGAATATTTGCAACTGACATAAGGCAAGGAATTTAATGAATTAAAAATGTAAACAGACTTTAGCAAAAATAAACTTGTGTAGACATTAAAAAAGAAATATGAAAACAATAGGTTTTATGATGAAGCACGAGAAGGAGAAATACGATGCGATCCAGTATCGTTATGCCAAATACTGGATGCCATTCCAGTGGGCATTATCACTCTGTCAGGAAGCACGAAATCAGCAGAAAATTTCTAGTGATATTTTGCTTGAGAAAGTTGGAGAAGTAAGTAATTCACTTCCAGTCCAAAGTCATTTAGGTTCACTTACTTTTGTAATAGGTAGCTGTCCATCTGCTTCTTTGATAGAGTGTGAAGAATTTTACGGTCAAAATATCGATAAAATAGCTTAGTTAGATTATATATTGCAAGTAGTATGTGTTCATATTTTGCTCGAGATCCTCATTATTACTTTTTCTCAGATCTGGTGAAAGAAGATGAATAAGGCTGAATTGTTAACAGTTTCTTTCTCGATAATTAAGACTGCTTCCTGGAAGAAGTTTACACTATTTTAAATTTTTGCTTTTTCAATAGATATCATTTCAGATGGAGATCGTTTTGTTCTTCCAGAAGTTTCATCAAATGTAAATAATTCCAGACTTCTAACTTTGGGTGGATGGAGGGATTTAATGGAAAAAAACTAACAGAATGGTTTATCCATGATCTCATTCCACTACACTTTCTCCAGGAAACTTCCGTTGTTTTTCGTAATCTGGTTGGTATTTGCAGGAAATTAAAATATTCCGCACTAATTTGGCAATTTTATGTAACTTTGATTGGGTACCATTACCGATTATGTATCCACAGTTGATTGTCTTGGCTGTTCATACATACTTCCTTGTTGGTGCTATTGCCAGACAATATATAACAAGTGAAAAGGCACAGAACAGTCCAACGGTATATCTTAGAGTCATTTTCATTTTCAAGATATTGAATTCTTGTAATTTCAATTGTACAGAACAAATTCTAAAGGCTGTCTGTTCTGAAGCTGGTTCTTTTTTAAATTATCTATAGACCCCTAACAACCATCCGTAGTGCTCCATTATTTCTCGTTGAGGACTTCCTTTGTTAATTAATATGTTACAACAAGTTTGCCTGCATTAGACTCATCTAGCCTGAATGTAGCTAATTAGTACTTTCTTGAATCTAGTCTCAACCATAAAATTGTTTAGCAGTTTCTGGCTAGCATAATTATGCTTCACTAATCAGCAGACTACTGATAAAGCAAGAATTCACTTCATTTTTTATTGCTAAATGCTTGGAAAAGTTACTTTACAGTTGGATATATATTTGCCGATTATGACTATTATTCAGTTTATTTTTTATATGGGATGGTTGAAAGTAGCAGAAGCAATGCTGAATCCGTTTGGTGAAGATGATGATGATTTCGAATGTAACTTCCTTCTCGACAAAAATCTTACCGTAATCTCCAGTAATTTTCTTGAAGAAAGCAAATAATTCATTTCCACTTAAGAAGTATTTCATGACAGAAGAGTATTTTCTGGCCAGCTTCATTTGAACCCAAGTTTACGTCTTATAACGTCATCAGTTTTCTTCAGGTAGGACTGACAATCGTCGATGACGGATGCAATAAAACACCAGCACTGCTCAAAGACGTTTTCTGGAGTGAAGCCGAAATTGAGCCTCTGTACTCAGCCGAATCAGCTCGTGGAGAACACCGACTTTCCGGCCTGACGGGCTCGACGGCAAATGTTCGGTATGACTCGGAACTTCTTTTCTTTGAAATTTGCAAATGATACCTGTTGTTATGTGCAAGTTTCTTTAGGCTAGCTGATCAAAACGGGAAAATTAAAATGTTGCCGTTGTCACGAGAAATAGAAAATCATTATTCAATTTCGGGACTTCTGCGCAGCTCTATGCGTCACAGTTTACGTGGAGGAAGGTAAGCAAGGATCAACTGACAAACTGAAGATTTGTATTTCATAATTGATTATTTTATTCAATTTCAACTTCCTTGGTCTGCATAGATTCGATAAGTTCTTTTACAGAACATTCTGTTCTTCTTTATGTCGTTTAATTACAACAAATTTAAAGAAAAAAGCTAATTTTTAGGTGTTGTTAAATATGAAATAGATAATTATTAGACGCAAGGGTTTATGAAACAAAGTTGTGTCAATTATTGTAAAATAAATGAAGATAATACAAATTCAGGAGCTATTCTTTTAATTATTTTGAGTAACTTAAATTTCAGAAACGATCACCGTGGTGGAATTATGAATATTGTTCGTCAGAAATTTGGTAGGTGAGGTAATTATTGCATGTAAGATTTCACTTAATTGGTTCAAATTATTTTTTGTCACTGATTAGCTTATGTTTATTCGAGTCTAATGGTTGTGTGTTCTGTCGTTTAATCAGATCAAGAATGAAAATGTTGTCATATCATTTCCTGATAATTATTTACATATTATTATTTCATTATGGCAGATTTATTACCTCTCTTCTACTTCTTTTTCTTATAGATCTTTAAGTCATTCACATTTCAATACAAATCAAAACAGCGACGATGGCATCGGCAAAACGAATCAAAGCGGAAATGAATTGTCGGGTTTGGAGAAAGGTCATTCAAAATGGAATGATAATAATGAGAGTCGTCGAAGCAGCTTGAACCGGGTTCTGGAAACTATGATCAATGAATCCTATGACAATCCCAGTGTCAATTTATCAGGTAAGCAAATCATCGCAAACAAATCAGTATGAAAGTGTTGGTTATGATACTTGAACTTTGTCGTGTATGTGAGACTTTCAATTCCAAATGTTGTGCATTGTTTTACATTAGCTTCGAAAACTTCCTTTAAACTAATAGCTGCATTCAAATTTATAGATGAAGATCTTCCGCTTACGCTAAAACATATCTCAGCTACACCAGGTGCAGAACGTCGGCATTCCGGTCACCTCACACTGTCCCAAACATCTATGCTGCACAAGCTGGAAGATCTGGAAGAAGAAACAGAAGAGGCTTTGACCCGGAAAAGTACCGTCGTTGAAAACAGTAATTCTGCGGGCAATATTAACCCGCCAATTAATAATACGGAAGTGGAATTTGTAGAAGAATTGTCGCCAGTGACCCGGCGACGTAGTGTCCCCTTAGACGGTGCGAATGTTGGTGTCCAGATGACGGTGCGTAAGCAGAATTCATGCCCCAAAGTTAATTTAGGATGCAATTCATCATCATCATCATAATCTGTTAGTTGTCACCTTGAGAGCTATGTCTGATATTTCCCCCGTTGAATGAGACTGCAGTTCAATTTAATCTGAAAGCTTGGCTTTCCTTTTTTCTTGAATTAATTAAAACTGCATAAGTTTATACAGAAGTGACTGATGCATCAAGAAATATATTGCTTCGGTAGATTCTATGAAATTCTAGCCAAAGTTTTCATGATACTGCAAACTGTTCTACAGTATTGTTTTCCAGTTTTTGTTGTACTATTTATTACTTCATTATCTAAAATAAATTAATTGATTTCGCATCCAATTCTATGACTGCTATCTAATGCAAGCAGAAATGTGAGATAACTATTAAAGTTGAATCGATGATCGTTTTTTTCTTGTTGACTTGAGATCCATTCAAAAAATAAAATATTCATTTCATGCAAAAAATAGCATGCATAAATTGTTTATGAGAATTTCAATACAACACATTAAGGAGGAAATGCCATTGATAACTTTAAATGACACCATACTTTATCTATAAAAATATTGCAGTTGTTTACATCTTAGAGAAATGATAATAAAGAAAATTGATATTCATAATTATTTATTATTTCTCTTTAATTTTACCAGCAACAATCCAACTTTGGTCAATTTATTTTCTCAGTTTCCCACCACTTTTCAATGAAATGCTCTCATTATCATTATCATATTCGTCCGGATTATGATTCCAACACACCCACACCATTCTCCAGCATTTCAGAAACGACAGCATCAGTAAAGTAAAGCGGAGAACTGGCTCTCGGGAGGTACATTTAATATCAGAATCACTTATGCAATTAAATTTCTTACCTGTCAATATTTATTATATCAATGACAGAACCACCTGTTTTTTAATTTTTTTTGCTTGATTTGTTCAATTTAATTTCTTTCATCTCGTTCGTATTTGTGTATTTGTGCGTGTTTATGTGCGCTAAAATATTATTGCCTTTTATAGTACCTTTATTTTTCAACTTTTATTGCGGTAACGAAAATTTTCGCTCTTTAACAAATATTATTTTCATTTCTGTGTCATACACAATGATCAGTTCCAAAGATCAAAGGTTTTATTCATACCTGTTCTGGAATGAATAACTTTTTTGATGAAATGATTTGCAAGCACCTGTGTTATTTGGAACTACTGGAATTAACTATATCGATCTTTCTGAAACAACAAAAAATATAGCAGTTATGAATAAAAAATTTTAATAAAAATGGAAAAGTATCCTGCCTCATTTTTCTAGATTATTTGACGTTTTAGAAGGATGACGGTGAAGTACAATCTTGATGTATCTACTTCACGACCATGGACACTGTTCAAATTGCTATTTCGATGGCGTGGAAGTGTTTGGAAATCAGTGACCCTTGAACTGGTCATCTGGTTGCTGCTTTATTTCACCATTGGTATTATTTATCGCAAAGTGTTATCACCTCACCAAAGCAGGCATGATTCGATCATATCACCTTTGCATTGTTTTAAAAGCATTGAGGAATGCTCGGAAACGATATGAACAAGTGAACTGTTAATTTTTGAAAAGTGATTTATCAACGATTTACTGAAATTTGTAACTTTTCGAAAGCGTTGCAAATATCAATAAATTTTATTCCAACCACGTTTTATTGTATCAAAATTAATGAATTTAGTCCAAATTTCTAAGTCATTTTGTTGTGCAATTAGTCCTTTATCAATAATGAATTTGATTAGGATTAAGTTCAAGAAAGTTGAGAATAACTTAAAAATGATGTTAAATACCTATCCAAGTTGATCAGTGCTGCAGTGAATTTCTGTAATTTAATTAGTTCTGTGTATAAAAGGGACTAATTACTGTCTAAGTTATATACACTGTAAGTTCAGTATTTTCCAGGAATTTTTTTTTTCATTTCAATAAATTTTGAAAATCTGATTGTAATATTTTGTTAGTTAGTTTGGTTTGTTCAGCAAAAGGAATGGCTTTGCAGGGACTTCGAAAGAATTGCTCATTTATTAGATGAAAAACTGGACTTAATACCGCTTGATTTCATGCTTGGCTTCTTTGTCACATCAGTTCTAAATCGATGGCTTAAATTCTTTAACAACATTGGATACATTGATAAGTTTGTGCTTTTTTTTTTCTTCTACTCTCATTTATATATAAGTATTATCCCATCACGCTGTTTATCTTATCAGCAAATCTAAAACATTCTTTCATTCATCTCAGTCCTTCGCACGTCAGTTCCAACGTTGTTTCTCGTCTAGAATAAACTCAATCAGATCTAGATCTTATAGCATAGCGCTAATGACAGCAGCTTATGTTCGTGGTGATGATGAAAGGGCGCGGAAAATGCGTCGCAACATTGTTCGCTATTGTGTTCTGTCGCAAGTTCTTGTTTTCCGTGATATTAGCATGAAGGTACGGAAACGATTTCCAACACTGGATTCCGTCGTTGCCGCAGGTTTGTTGTGTCATTTGCATTAATCAGTGCTGTAAACAAATCTAGCTTTTACAGAAGGAAAATTGATTTACGAAAAATAAACCTTTCATAATTGTATTAAAAAGACAGCCGAGGGAAAGTTGAACTTTGAATGAATTTCAGAACTATTGGTACTCATTTATGGCATAAAATCTGTGTATTTCTAGTCTATCATTTAAGATATTTGTTATTTTCGCGAAATGTTTTGGCTGTTTTATTGTTGCTTCTTCCTTTTTTAATTGTTTCTTTATTGATCATTTTATCATCTCTACAATAGCAAAAAGAATCGTATCGAATAAAAAAAAAAAAAATTGAAACTGAATATTTGCCAAGCCAAGTTGCTAATGTAAATCATATATTTGTTTAAACTTTTGATACGTGATTAACTTACAAGCATACTTAAGATAATTAAAATAATAAGCGAGCTTGATTAAAATAATTTTAATAACTCAAGCTGAAATGAAGCCAAATGATTTGATGGATACTTTATTTGGTAAGTTGATGACCAAAGATATTTTTAGGATTCATGATGTCGCATGAGAAGGCCAGATTGGATGAACTTCATTATCGTTATGGTAGGCATTGGGTGCCATTCCAGTGGGCCTTATCAATTTGTGATGATGCTAGGCAGCAACAAAAGATTGCAAGCGATTGGTTGCAGCAGAAAGTTAGTGAAGTAAGTTATTGTTTATTCACTGATATTAGAATTATCTGATTAAGTAGTAAAATTATTAACCTCTACCGAAATGAGAAAAAATGAATTATTACTTTTCTTTTGATTTATTCAAATAGAATACATCTAATGAACGAAGAAATTACTGGTTTGAAGAATGAAGCGATAAACGAGCAAATTTCAAGATAGCAATGTTAGCTGAAAGAGTACGAGAATAAATTACTGAAACGGTAGGTGAATTGATAAGATAAACGAAATCTTTTGCAGGAAATCAAGCGGTTTCGTACAAATATGGCAAATTTGTACAATTTCGATTGGGTACCACTGCCTATTATGTATCCACAGATTGTTGTGCTTGGAGTTCATTTATATTTTTTCGTTTGTGCTATATCTCGGCAACATATTATTTCGGCTGAGGCACCTAATAAGTCTAAGGCGAACATTAATTATCAGATTTCTTTCTAGATAATCTGAAAATCTACAAATTTAGCACTTGCAAAATTTTTCTCTCTTCAAAAGCAAAGTGGTATCCTCAGTCGACTTTAAGTTATTAGTGAATGCTAATTACTGTTGATTAGTTTTAAAAGGCTTCAAAAATTTGTAATCAACGTTTGAATTTTTTGGTTCAAACCAATCTCAACACTTTAACACTGTCCTCAACAGTTCCTTAAGCTCTGTCTATTTAAAATTTGGTAGGCCTCAAGCGATATACCAAAGGCCTGGGAGGCTTTGGATCAGGAAAAGAGACCAATAAAATCTTTCTCACGCAAAGGATATTTTCAGGTGGATGCATTTTTCCCTTTCATGTCCGTCTTGCAATTTATTTTTTACATGGGATGGTTGAAAGTAGCCGAAGTAATATTGAATCCATTTGGCGAAGACGACGATGATTTTGAATGCAATTTTCTTCTCGATAAAAACCTTGCTGTTTGTTTAAAATTTCAAAAATTTAATTTTATTTGAAACCTCTTTGTTTGGTAAAACTTGTCTATTTTCTGATTTTTTCTTTAACAAATATTAGTTAAAAAATTTTAAGACATTTGAAAAATGCTGGCTTTACGTTTTTCTAATAAATTAAATCAGTGTTTGAATACCTCAGCAGTAGTTGCAAATTAAAATAAAATTTTATTCTGTGATAGGACGTCGCATTGGAAATACGAAATGAGTTTTAGCACTCTTTTAACAGAAACAATTGATTGGAGCATCGCATTTAATTATTGTGGTGAGACTTGGAAAATTAGTGAGGAAAAATTTTCTATACATTTCAAGTTACTGAATTACCTTATAGTTGTAATTAATAGAGCAGAAGAAATAATTATGCTAGTTCTAAGGTGTCATTTATGAAATCAAGTTTTTAAGTAAGCAAGAAAAACTGTCTGCTATAATTTATCTTCAGGTAGGTTTAATGATCGTAGATTTGGGCTACAATCAACCGCCAGCAATAGAAAAAGATCCATTTTGGGATGGACCTGTGGAACCGCTTTATACACAGCAATCTATGGTACTTGAACGACGAATGAGTAGTATCACTGGTTCCATCGCACACGTCAGGTTCTTCATTTCCCAGCTTATCAGCTTCACATTGATATTATAAACTTTTTGGGAAGTTCATAAAGAATCCAAATGAAGATAAAGCCAACAGCTTAAAAAAAAACTTATCTACTTATCAGCACAACAATTATAATTAGATTTTAAAGATTTAATGCCACTCACTGCTAATTTCCATTTTTATTAATAACATTTCTTATTTATTAATTTTCTTATTAATAGCTGTTGCTAACCTGTCAGTGCCTTATGACTGTTAACATTTAATAGGAGAATGACAAATTCCATCACATTTTTGAAATTTAATGGTAATTATTTTACACAAATCTTACACTGCGCTCTAATAATAGTTCCTGAATTGCAAAATACTCCAACGGATAAATTGCCTCATATAATCTTGTCGAAATTCGGTAAAATTCTAATTATCTTTTTAGTAGCATTTGATATTCTGAAGTACAAAAATAATTTCAAGCAATAAAAGAATCTGAATTTGCTTTGTTAATGATATCTGATAACAATAGCACTCTCAGGTTATCACAAGATAAAGCGATCCAGATGATGCCATTACCGCATAATATCGATCCCCCACGGAGCGCACTGGATTATTTGTTAAAAGCAACTTCCTGGACCAGGTTCATTAACTTTTTTTTCTTTATTTTTCACTTCCTTTTTCCTAGAAATTTTATCGTCGAAATACTATAAGAAACTATCATCTAATTTTTAGGTCTTCCAATGAAACTGAAAATTCTAACGATAAAGAAACAGCAAGTAGTGATCAATATGCAATAGATTCTCAAATCGCGGACACATTAACTCATTCACGACGACGATTTAGCTTAGGTGTATACTTCCAAATCCCATTTAAAACTTTGGAAAAATGTTGAGTAATGAAAATTGCTGTGCTGATTAATTGTTAATTGTATGGATTATTGATTATCTTTTATCATAATCAATGTGGAATAATTTTTTTTTTTGTTAAGGCGACTATTGGCATTTGCCGTTTCGTTCTACGCTATCAGCCCGTACATCACATGATTCGATAAACATTATCAGCGAACCCCATCACATTCTGGAAGATGTAACCGAGGAAAATGAGGATACCGTACATTCGCGAAGACTGCAGTCCCAGTTGAGCCACCCTCAAATACCATTTCCTATATCATTTCCCACCGAAACAAAAGTAACTAAGGAAACTCCAAAGACACCGGAGGAGACTGCCAGTAAAATCTTGAAAGGTACAAACTCTTTAAAATATTAAGCTAATAAGTAATTTTCACGGAAATGATAGAATGATAGAATATCAAGGAAATGACAATAAATTGATCAAGCAGGAGCCAATTGAACGATGACTTTTCTGTTCCTATTAAGTGATTTTAAGTTATTCCAAAACATTTAAAGCATTTCATGTAATTTCAGAATTAATGAGTATCTTTAATTAAGAATTTTGATGCTGCCTTTCCTCAGAAGAAATTTTTCTGCTGTGGATTGGTTATAGCATTAACCATCCTGAAATCTTAACAACTATGTATCCATCAGTTAAGGAGATATTATCATTTATTTGCAGAAATTGATCCGCAAACTTTTATAGTCACTGAATTTAATAGAGAAGATTTGATGATACCTGAAATGGATGTTAAAGAAGATGGTAAGGAAGGTGATGATAGAAGTAATAAATGGTAAACCAATATTGATAACTTCATCAGTCCTGGAAATTGATTACTTCAATGATGTGCACATCTAGTGATATGTTACTACACAAAATATTTATCTTAGAAATCTCGGAAGCTTATTAGGGTTACAGGCTTTTCTCTAGTAGTTGTGGAATATAAAATAACTAAAATATTCGTGGGTTTGAAATAATTGTTAATCGTCTCACATATTTTCCCTATTGTAAAAAGCATTCTTACTTTTTTTTCTAGAGTAAACTTCTAATAAAAATAATAAGTTCGTTAGCATTCCATAATCTTTGCAGTATTGTGATATTTGAAGTTCACTGTAACAAGATCTTTTCGCTGTGATATTTGAAAAAAGTTCAACAACAAAAAAATTTTAAAAGAAGCTTTTTTTTTTTTTAATTAAACAAATTGACTGCATTTAGCTGCTGAACTTCACTAACAGGTTATTTAGGTATAACAGAGTCAGCTGTCTGGCCATTTCTATCACACATTCGGCTAATTAATTTTTCCATAATTAGACTACTAGATGTTTGCTTTGCTTGAGTCTTATGGATACAGGGCATGCATCTATGTTATTCCACTTAACGATGGATATTTTGTACTTAATAATAGTTCCAATTAATTTATTCACAGAAATATGATCTAATCGAGATATGCTGTGTGATAATTTGTGGCTTGTGTCTGATATAACTTTTTTACTTGTGATTGGAAATATCATTGCAATTTATAATGAACAGTGTATGATAAATTCTATAAAAGCATTCTATTAATTCCTTGCCTCGAAGTATCTTGTCAGTGTTAACACTTGTTTTATCCAAGATATGATTATATCGGAAGCCATAATTAATTATCTCCTCTTGTCCGTTAGCAGTCTAAATTCATTGCTAACATTTAATGAACTAAATTATATTTTCTACTCTTCTTTCAAGCTCAGTCAAACATTTTATTCTAACGAAACTTCTATTTCTTTTCTACGACTTCTGCAAACACAAAATGAAATGAAACGCAAAAATATGCCATTCGTTAAGTAACAATACCTTCTCTGTTTAAACTTCGTTTCTTTTTTACTTCCTTGTTTTCTTCAATTAAACTAAATACACTGGAATATTTGCTACTAATCTTTAAGTTCAAAAATTAAGTATTTATTATTTTTCTAATTTTTAATTTATTTTCAACTTCATACTAAAAAAGTAAATATCTTTGTTTTTTCCACGCAATCTTTTTTACGATCAATTCATATCCCATTCAAATCTTAGCAGATTTTTGCTTTGCCATCTCTTCCTGGATAATTTAAAATAGAGTAAATTATCGAAAAAGAGGAAAGCTAATTGTGCGGGACCTACAGCTAAGGCAATGGATTATTGAAGTCCATATCAGTTATAATTAAATTGAACGAATGATAATCATAAGAAATGAAGGAACTTTTCTGCCTCGTTGAAGCATTTGTCGCCGACTTTTCCATCAAAGTTCACTTACGTCACGAATTTAAGCGTTTTTTCTCAATCTATGTTACATAGCCCATCCTGACATTTTGTTCTCACTTCATATCATCCTGTCCATTCATTTTTTCATTCCTTGTGGTTATCAATTAGTTTTCTACTTGTTATTATTGCCACCTATTATAAATGACTTCAGACTTTCCCGTATTACTTTCAATAAAAATAAATTTTTTCTCACACTTAGTGATAAAGAGAAATGAATAATGATGAAGATTATCTTCCAATCCAAGTGGAAAACCCAAACAAAGGTTGCTCCCATGTTTACCATGAATTTGAAAATTTATGAGAAACTCTTAACTCCTTCCATAATAATGGATATTAAAACTTTTGTCTCGGTAGAATGATATTAAAATAAATTTAAGACGCCTCAAACTGGCCTATTTATTGTGACATTTGTAATGTTTAATTCAGAGAACTATCAGCTGCGAACACATTATTTCCCACCACAAAATTTCACAAGCAAAAATCTAACATAATTGTAATTATTTCCATCTGGATGGTGGGATGTGATCGTTGCAGGTCGTCTCTTGCGGAGTTGGTTCCTCAATGGCTGGTTCTCCGGGGTTTGGGGGGCACACATGCTAGTTAAGGTTCGTTGCGTAATCCATCATGTCTCCTGAGAGTTCTCGGTGGGATAGAGCGGGTTTTCATAGTATGGATGGGGCTTCTGAAGAATATAAGTTACAAATGACAAATGTACTGTTTATCTGAAAAATTTTCCTCATTTCACTCATATTTTTTAGTCGACTTGTATCAGTGTGACACTTGAGCCTTTCAGTTCCCATACATACTTTTGTCTTGTTCCAGGCCAGTGTTATGAGCTTTCTTTACGAGTAGTGAGTGGTATGTATTAATGATGCCGCATACTTTAATTTTAACATATAACATGTGTTATATCTTTTGTCACTTCTCTGTAAGAGACTTCAAGAGAGTGACTGCTTGAATTTTTAGATGGAGTTGTTTAAACGTAGATTTTTGTGCTTGTGTTAGTTACAGGAAAAATTAGGGCTAAGTTTCGAGTTTGAAAAGGAGCGGTGGACTCTTAATGATATTTCACGAAAATATTTTTCCTAAATTTAATTTTATATAGTTGGATAGATGACTGCTTTTTTCTTCTAAGCAATAATGTCATGTTTTTGCTTTTTCTACATATAAAGTCTTCCCTTTCGTGTATTTAAATTAATTGTTTCAAAAACTAACATCTTTCTCTTTGCCATTTCTTTATGTTCAAACTTCAGGATACTACTAACAAACAGATTGGTTTTAATTTGCGAGAGCAGCTTTCTCGTTCAATATATTTTATCTTTTTCCAATCATCAATATTTACTTACAAGCTGGAAACTATGAAACAATGATTGCAACATACTTAGTTTAATTATTGATTGCTCAATTTCTTCTGTTTTTCATTCAAAAATAAAGGATACCAGTCATCAGCATGGCACGTACTCCTGTAAGGTTGAATGTTTATGATATGGTAAGCTCCCTTTTTATCTTGTTAAAATAACTTTCGTTTTAACCGTCATATATGATTGGTTTTTAAAGTTCGTTGAGAAAAATAGTGCCCATTATGACCCATTACAACGAACAAAATTTAGTACTGATAGTGATGAGCATAGTATTCGTTAAGACTTTTAATAGACACACTGCAGTGTATTATATGTAGTAAGATCTTTCCTACTTTTTCCTATAAATTCAAATATCTAACAATTTAAATTTAATTGTTTTAGTATTAAATGTTTCAGTATTGGTTGAACGATTATGCCTCTAGCCTTGGATTTGGTGTATATCATACAGGGATTGAAGTATATGGTGTTGGTAAGTTCTGCTTATGTTTTGGGATAGTACCTTATCTCGTATTTTAATTTTTCAATCAAAAGTTTTCCAAGAATAATTCAATTTTTGTAACCATTCTCCCAAAAAAGAAGTTCAAAGTATTTTTTGTCCCTTTTTTTATTTCAGAATATACTTACGGCGGTCATCCTTTTTCATTTTCGGGAATCTTTGAAAATTCACCGAAAGATGCAGAAGAGTTAGGCGAGAATTTCAAATTCAAGTAAGTCAGTAAAAGTTTCGTTTTTGTTTAACATCTACGGCTTATGAATGCTAGCTTTTTTTCGATCATATTATAATTATTAACTTATAATTTATAACTTAATTTGTAACTTAATGACTTACCTAATTAGAGCTCTTGATAAAATTTTTGACAGTAAATGCGTTCATGAAAAGTATCCTTTCTGGCAGTGAATATGTTTAGGGAAAGTATCCTTATTGGAGAGACTGACTTCACTGCTGCTGATGTACGACATCTCATTCAGATGTTAGGAAGTGAATACAGAGGCGACAAATATCATTTAATTTCAAAGAATTGCAACCATTTCACAGCTGCTTTAGCTAAGGTATGCGAGAAGTGATTCAATTTTTTTTAATGGATAACATGACAAAATAGCTCAGAGCTGCCAAAAAATTGCTGGGATTTTGTATAAAACAGAAATGGAAGGTTCTGAATCAAAAGCCATGGCTTAATGGAACATTTATAGGAGTGGCTACCGTTTGCCGTTTGAATTTTTCTGTGTTGGCTGAACTTTTAGATAATTGACTAATCTGTAGTTTTATAGCTAAAGATGCTGTTTTATTTTCAGACACTAACGGGGAAAGATATACCGTCGTGGATAAATCGGCTTGCTACTGTTTCAAGTTCGATACCATTTTTGGAGCGCTGTTTACCACGTGAATGGTTGACCCCAGTTGCTTTGCAGCAAAGCTTGGAAGAAAGGCGAAGAAGTGGGGATTACACTTCAGCATGCATTGAGCGTGATCAGGAAGCAGCTGAACAATCAAGCAGCAGCTGCAGTGGAAGACGTGCCAGCTTGCCTCTTAGTGGCAGCATCGGTCAGCTGTCTTCTTGCATGCTTTAAATTTTTTTGTTCTCTTTCTACTCTCTTCTTTTGAAAAGTCCACAAAAGCTTGTAGAATTGCTGCGAGAGATCATTCTTTTTCCTGGGAAATTCAAGTTCCAAGTACTGGCAACAAATCGAGATGCTGCTCAGCTAAATATGTTTTCCTCTTGTATTGTACATGATGGGTGTCGGTGGCTTTGTATGCAATGCAGATCATTGATATCATATCAAGTTGTAGACTGTAGCTTTGGTTTCACAGTTTTAGTTCCTTTCCTTACTTCTCTTCTCCTTTACATTTGAAGTATTTTTTTTTTTATATATATTTTGTCAATTCAAAGTTATAGTTATAAGTATATGCTAAAAATTCACTGAATGATTTTCAGTGTAATTGTTTTACTAGTTTTTTTTAAAGTATGTTATGAGGTATGAAATGAACTTCATCAATAACCTATGAATTTATTTTAATGTAGTGAGGCGTGTTGTTAACATCTCGTGATAGTTGCTGACGGATTTAAGCACTGTATTAGCTGGTATTTCTATATTTCTAAATGCTGCTGTTTCCCATGAAATTCTTATTTCAGTGGATGGATTTTAAATGAGTTGGTCTTGCAGTAGTGAGAATTCATTATATATTCGCAAATATGTGTCATAGTATATCATTTTTATTCATCGTCATGTTTACCAGTGCTATCGACGTTTACTGATAAATCACTCCCTAAAACATCTGAAATTTTAGTTTCAAATTATGATTTTAAATATAAGTATTACAGGAGCAAAATTGTCAGCTGGGTTAACAACAAATTGTTCAGCCTCAACAAATCTTCTGAATACTTCAACAGAAGTGGTCCGCTCCTTAAGTCCGGTACCACATTTATCAAAAATTTGGAATTCAATCAAGAATTTTACTACTGACAGTACGCAGTCAGCAACAGCTGTTTCTTCTTCATCTTCTAGCTCTCGATCAGTTCGTGGAAAATAAGAGCAAATAATTACTCTTCCATTTGAAAGCCTTACAATTATATCACTTTTTTCCTTTAACTAATGAATTTATGCATAACATTTTTTTGCAGCTTTGGTACTACATTGACTTCTGCTGTGAAAATGTATTTGTTTTACTAATTTTTTTAAACGTGTTATGAGATAAAAGTGAAATATTTTAAATCAGGTCTCACTTTTACTTTACATGTTCGAAAGTTACATCAAATTCAGTCTAAAAGACGGTTGTAACCGTCTTTTAGACTGAATTTTAGTTTATCATGATATATAGCATGTCATGATTGTTTTTATTTACACTATTCTGTTTCCGTTTCTTTTTTCTATTTACTAGAAAATTCTACTTTTCCTCTTTTAATTTTCTTGTAAAGTGAAATTATGAATTATTTCAGTTTTTCAAGTTGCTGCTTTCATGCAGTGCCTTTCAGCTTTGCCTTAATTCGTTTCTCAACTGTCTTTTTACTTTATTGTAGCTTCTTTGAACTTTCCAGTGGATCATGTTTTTCCGAACGTAAACTTTTCTTTAAAAAAAAATGTAAAAATACTTTTTTTTTTAGATAATTAGCAATAAAAATACAATTATTGGTTTTCCTAGATTTGCTTTCTGAATTACTGTTTCACTCATCTCCATAATTATCAGATTTTTTTCCGACTCACTGTGCTTTTTGTGCTCTTGATCCACTTCTTTTCCCTTCCAATTTGGCTTGTTTCTTCCTCTCAGTTTGAATTAAACACATTATTTTAATGTACTGAGCATAATTGCTAGATCCTCCAGTTTATTGCCTCTTCGTCTCTTCGTCCATTTGCTTTGTTTTCTCTGCTCTCATCAGAGAAAATTTTTAGAATTTGTGAATTATTTCATTTTACTTTCTTCACACAAATTTTTTTGAACCATTTGAAGTTTTGTTTGTATTGCATTTACTGGAATTTTTCAAATTCGATTTTGAAATTCCAAGCAGATATGAGTATTCCGGATTTGATTTAAGTGATTATAATTAGAAGCTATATCATAGTGTATTCCATTAATCGTTATGCTGCAAATTATTGAAAGAGCAGGAATGCAATCGTGATATATTGAGAGTTTCCCTTTTCATTTAGTTATTACTCTTTAAAAAAAAATTTTTTTCCTGTCATATGTATAAAAAGCAAAGATTGAATTAAACAGATGAGATGGTGCATATCTGTTGGAAATACATGAACCTGCTATTATATGAACATATCAGGGCGTAATATGGCTCAGTATTGGTTTTGGATACAGAATTCATAAAAAGAATTCAGTCTTCTCAAAATATACCTTATCCACGAGTATTTAAATATGTATATGTACTTTGTATACTGTGCCACTGTAATATCTATTAAATGCCTTATATAAAAATTCCATTCTCTTTTTATGCCTACATTTGAGTTAGAGATAAATACCTTTGTCCTTCAGGTAATCTCCTATTAGACAGGGGAATAAGTGGCAGTATAAGTCTGAAGCCTTTTCTTTTAAAACTTTTTAAAGTAGTCCTAGTCCTTAATTAATGCGGAGGCTAGGAAGTTGGAATGAGCATTTTTAAAAAGTAAGAAACGAAAAATGCAGTGGTCAGGCAATACTGTTCGGTACTTGTTGCTTTGCTTTTAAATAAAGCAAATTTTTTCCAGATTTAAAATTTCTTGTCAAAATTTTTTTTTNCAGTATAAGTCTGAAGCCTTTTCTTTTAAAACTTTTTAAAATACTCCTAGTCCTTAATTAGTGCGGAGGCTAGGAAGTTAGAATGAGTATTTTTAAAAAGTAAGAAACGAAAAATGCAGTGGTCGGGCAATACTGTTCGGTACTTGTTGCTTTGCTATTAAATAAAGCAAATTTTTTCCAGATTTAAAATTTCTTGTCAAAATTTTTTTTTTCAGATTTAAATGAATCACTACTATTACACACCTGGATGGTGTGATAATTAGAATTTTGCTTTCTACAGCTTGGCAGCTAATTGATTAGGATTAGAGAAAAGATAAAGGGGCCACAGGCATTGATGAATGGTTCTGATAAAATTTTGTTATCTTCAGTTCTGTAGCTGTGAAATTTGAATAGTGAGTAAAATTAATGGTGTGAAATAAAGTTTCATAGTTATGTATGTTTACCTATTTGCTTGAATTTGCATATTCTCAACACTGCGAAAGAAACAACTGCAACGCGACTAAGATAATACATATTTGTGGCTCAGTGGATTTTAAATTAAATTCCATTGTTTCAGTATTGCCAAGTGCTGTCAACTTTCTGGTCGTATGTTATCGTAAAATGATCACTATAGGACGTTGTGTTGAACAATGTGATCGAAAATTTGAACAGTTTGGCTATTTCGAACCTGCATTACACTATCTGGTTGGTGTTGTAGCTGGTAAGCTATCATTCATTAAAATCTCTCATATTTTTAACTTTGCTTACATATCTTATTCACTACTTGCTAAACTTTGATTTTACAATGAAACAGTTTTGGAGTCCTATTTATAGTTGCCTTTTCTTCACAATTTACGAATTGCGCTACTTATAATGCTAATGACTTTCTGAAATTCTAGTTTTAAACATAGAAT
This sequence comes from Setaria digitata, assembly GCA_003640385.1. NCBI lineage: Eukaryota > Metazoa > Nematoda > Chromadorea > Rhabditida > Setariidae > Setaria > Setaria digitata. The sequence goes on from RCAB01000095.1 coordinate 122,410, forward strand.
TCTAATAAAGTCGAAGAAAGCTAGTAATAGAAAGTTAGTAGGAAAATGTAGAAAAGCGTAGAAATGTAGAAAGTTTCTGTGGATCTTCATCTTTTTTTTTTTTGCATTTGTCAGAAAAAAAGAATGTGCTATTTTTTGTTTTGAACTGTCTGGTATAATCACATTATCATTTCACTGCTATAATAAAACTCTAAAGGAGCAACCGGTGTGGTAACGGGTCACCCGTTGGATACGATTAGGATACGACAACAAACTGAATCTCAAAGTGTATATCGTTGTTGTACATCAATTATCCAAAATGAAGGCACTTTGGGATTTTTTAAAGGTAAAAATTTGTTTCCATAAACAACTTTTAAAAGATACTGCTATAATTCTCTGATTCTTTTCTAAATAATGTTGCATAAAAAAAATGTTATTCATATCTGGTTAGATATTTTTATCATTTTGAAATTTTCGATCCTTCTTCAAAGTGATAAAAAATAGTGACACACTTTTGCACTGAAATTTTTCAAATAAAATTTCTTTTCAGGTGGAATGAACAAATGGGTAGGGAAAAGTGAGGGAATCAGTATAGAAACTAAATATAGTAGGGTGGAAGGAAGCTATCCTTGTCATCTGATATCATCATGCTTAAAAATGGATTCTAGTCGTAAGAAGCTCTAAAATCAGGCAAGCACTTGTTCCAACCTAACAGTGCATCATTTTATGAGAATTTATTTAAGCACGCGACTTCATTTTAAATATACTGCAACTCCGCAGTATATTTAAAATGATATATCCTTGAAGAGCTTGCTTATCTACAAATCCCAAATCGGTTTCTATGCATCTTGTAGATGATTTCCAGGAATGTCAAGTCCATTGATAAGTTTCACAGCTATTCACGCTATAGCATTCGGTGTCTACGCTAATACTATGAAACTTTTCGAAAGTAATCACAATTTATTGGGATCATTCGTTGCTGGTAATGCCGCTGGTATTGCACAGTGTAGCATATGCACTCCCTCGGACTTGCTGAAAATAAAATTACAACTACAAGTATTTTATTAATTAAATAATTCTCGAAAGAAGAAAGTAATTTCTAAGAAAAATGTAACAATTAAAGTAAATTCGTTGATTCTGAACTTCACCAAGATAACTGAATACATTTACGTCCAATTTTCCTCTTCAGAGATACTCGTTAACATCTCCTTCTTTTCAGTACTTAATATAGCCCCATCATCATAATGAAATGAATTAGCTTGCCATTACGGAAAATTTTCTCATTGCCCTGTAAAATGTATCAGAGTTCAATTTCATCTTTTTAGAGAAATAAAAAACAAGGATTATATTCCTCGTCATATGACTGTGCTCGCAAAATGATAAAGCAGCACGGATTTTTGTCGATATTTAAGTAAGTCAAAGATTTGCATAGTGAAGGTTATTGATTTGTTTTTGCTAATGATTAGTAATTTCTCTTTAAATTATTAAAATTCTTTCCGAGGAACGTTTTTTTAAGGGGAACATGGATTACGATCGCTCGTGATGGTCCCGGATATGGCATGTGGTTTGTTACCTATGAATTCTGTACGCAGAAATTGAGCAAAGATGGTACTGCTCCTTCATTAACTACATGGCAATTACTGTTGGCTGGAAGTTAGACTTATTGTTATTGACATTTTAATTTCACTCTGCAAAATGAGGAGAAAAGACGAGATCCGAAGTTACTAGACAACCAATATGTTTCCTTCTTTTATAGTCTATAATTTTACAGTTTATGATGGTAATTTATTCATCCTGCGGTTGGTACTTTTTTCTCTAGTTCTGGTTTCAGGTGTTGCAGGTGTCATCTCTTGGATATGTAATTATCCCTTGGATGTGATAAAAACTAGATTTCAAGCGGATGACAATTTTCATTCATATAAACAAGTTTGTCAGGATATTATGCGAACTGGTGGCACCAAAAGTTTCTTCGCAGGCATTTCTGCTACAATTCTACGGTATGTTCGCAACCATATACTTAATAATTAACACTGAGAGGACCATTAGAAATGATGTTCTTAAACTTCCAACGAGTTTTCGGAATCTTTAGATTTGAAAATTTAATAAAATTTTACGATTATGATATAATAATAGGTGGGCATCTACTGGTTACCTGGCTATATGCCGTTCTTCTGTACATATACACGATAGGTTCAGTATGTATATTCAAAATCTTCAGAATAAAAAAGCTTTGGAAATCAGACACCGATATCAAACAGTTGTTTTCATTGGAACTTTCATAACCAAATACACCTTTGAAAAGATTATTTAAAACTAATTTAAAAAAAATTATAACACTTAATAAATAGTCAGCTGAGATCAATAACAGAAGAGTTGCTAATTATGGAAGATTGTATTTTTTTTTTTTATTTAAATCTGTCTATCGCTTCCTCATTCTCTTTTCACGTCATTATCCATTCACTTTTAGTGCAATACCAACAAATGCATTTATATTTTTTGCTGCCGAATGGTCCTACCGTATGCTACATACAATCAGTGGATGGAATCTTCAGAAGAAGTCTTAAGATTGAAATGAAAAGCAGAGGAAATGTATTATACCTTTTCTGAACCTAATTGTAAAAAGTATAATTTCATCATCAGTTTGTGTTTCCACACATTGCATCAGGCTATGAACCTCTTCAGATGAGTAGCAAGCATCGTAAATGTTCACAGATTATAATATGACTGAGTTGTATGGATTTACTGATATTGTAGCTATTCTGTATCACAACCATAACACATTTCAGTCTTGGAAATTATCTTTTCATGTTACGAGTGCTTGTAATGAGCTCCTTTGCTTAACGAGGACATGAAGTTTCTTCCATCGAGCTTATGCAACCTGTAATCCTGAAGAATCCACTAGGACATTATTGCTAGTCTTTCACTTCTCTTGTCTCTAGACTCATTGAGTTTTGTCGGCGAATCTGTGTCATACGGTCTTCAATCAACTTTTGTGACAGTTGAAGAAAGTATCGTTTTGTGTGATCAGTAGGCGAGATGGCCGAGCGGTCTAAGGCGCTGGTTTAAGGCACCAGTCTCTTCGGAGGCGTGGGTTCGAATCCCACTCTCGTCAGCGTTATAGCGACAGATTTTGTAAAAAAGAGGAAAGAAATCAATGAACAAATGACGTCGATGAAATCTTTCACTCATTACTTATCGAGCAATTTAATTCCCAGCTTTTCTCCACTGGTTTTATGGTTTGACTGACACACATTTTCTTTCTCTTAAATGATAATTTGACTAGGAAACGTTTTTTCTGGTCAAGCTATAAATCTATCTAATAAAGAATCCATAAAAATTTCATAAGAGACTGAAATGCAGGCTTTGGATAAGATAATAGTGCCCGGAACAGATGAAATGATTTTAGGTGTTTCCTGATTTTTACGAAAGAATCTTTTGATAAATTCTGTCAACACGGCGTTAATTTGAAAATAAGGGTAATCAAAGGTAATTAGAATAGCACAGGACTGGTAGTCAAAAATATCGGAGGTGTAAATAACTATAATGAATTGCTATTTATTTTGAAAAACATCTAAAATTATTATGATAGTGTTACCGGAAATCCTCATAATCACTCGAAGAAATATCTTACAACATGTCAGGAATATAGACATTTGAGAGATAATTAACGTAATTGTATGTAGTACTACTGAGTTACATTGTTCTATTTTATATCACACCGTACGATAAAATATGATGTCTTATCAGACTATCACCTTGAAGAGATAATCTTACTAGGGTAGTTTCCTCTGACCATTAACAGTGAGTTTCTTCAGTTCTGCTCTCAACATCAATTCCATTTCATAGCCAAATCGAATCTGATTAGAAATAAATTGCGCCAATATGCTCCAGGAACTGATACTAGCCGAAACCTGTGGTTATGTCAATGTACATTTAATTTTTCCATTTTCCTGGATAGCTGATAATTCCTGATAATATTCCACTACATTTTCATTATATCCACGAGAATTCATTTTTAATTTTAAAGTGGAGCACTGCACGCGTGTAAAACAACAGAGAAGATATCAAAAATATGTCATAAGTTTAGACAGTCAACTGATTATAATACTATGAAAAGGTTTCAGTTTCATGAATGCCACTTATTTTAGCTCTAAAGCAACTCTATACCTCATCAAATATACTCCTCGAACTGCACCTTTCATTTTCCAGCAGTGCATCGTCAACTGTTAGGTTTTTCTTCCAGGCTATAATTTCAATACAGAGATGATTTAGGTAGCAATTAAGATTTGCAGAATTATAAGATTGGAAAGTGAAACCTTTCATTTGTTGCTTATTCAGGAATTCCTTGGCTGTGGTTGTAACGGCTGCTGCGAGTCGATCCCAGTAACTATGAGGAATGCAGGTATTTAAGGCTCCGTCCATATCTTCCTGGTTTACGTAAGCTGCCCCAAATTCTTGCAACCGATCAGCTGCTACGACTGGTTCTACCAAATTTCGCATAGATTGTGATAAAGCATGAATGAAACGCTGCAATGATAACACATCTGTGCTGTGCTCCTCGAATGATTTGTTCATTGAAAAGTTCATAAACAACAACAAGAAAAAAGTTTCGAAATCTCTCTTCACTAATGATTCTCAACCGGAAATAACATTTGCAAGCCATTTCATCAGTTGAAATGCATAACAGTGACAATATTATTCTGTCAGCCCTCTTCTAAAAGCATCAAACTTTTGACTCATTCTAGTTTCAATAATCTTGGTTGAGAATGAAGAACACTAGAAATAAAATCAATTGGGTTAGAAGATTGCATAGAAATAGAACTAGAATTTAGTTCCTTAAGACTAAAATTGGAAAAGAAAAAGTAGATATAAAAGAGAAAAGATCAGTCTCTTTCTTTCTATTAACCAAAATATAAAATTGAGTGAAAAAAAAATCCACACATATCAATCATTTTGCGTAATTTAAAAAAGGCAATGTTTTTTCGCGAAAAAAAAAAACTGATCAGCATTCTTTGGTCATGGTTTTAATAATAATATTTTTTGAATCTCAAAAAAATAAGTGCTTTTATGTAACCTTAAGTTGACCTTTCGCAAAAATGAAATTTCATCGAGGAAATAAACTGAGCGAAGCATCACAATTCATTTATTTATTTATTTTTTGCATTTAGAACCAAATACGTTAGTTAAGAATTACTAGACAAACACAGAAAGATAATGAAACTTCACTTTCAAAAAAAGGAAATTATTTATTGTTTTTTTTTTTTGATGAAAAAATTTTGCAAAGAGTAGTTGAAGTTGTTTTTCTTCAATATTTAAATTTAGCATAATAAATTTCTGGTTAAATGTGAAAATTTGAAGAAAAATCCTCACAAAAATTTAATTTATGGCTGAAATTATAACTTTAATTGCGATAAAGAAAAGAGATATCTAACAATGGCACTTAGGAAAGCATGTAAGCAAATAATCATTTATTTCTTGATAATATGATAATCGACGAGGGTGAGAAGGGAGAAAGGAGAAAGTAAATTTTAATACTGATTACTGCTTTTTCAGTTACTGATCATTTAATATAATTACTGGTTGTTAAATTTAATTATTTTTTACCTGATTAATATAGGGATATTTTTCTTTTTTTTTTTTCGTTATCGAAATAGATGTACATTTTGGATACTCCCTCTTTTTTCCATCTCCATTAATGACTTGTCAAATATTTTAATTATTATCATTATCTCTTGTCATTAATTTTGAAAAAATTATTATTATTATTGATATCACCACTATTTTTATTATTATGTTTAATGTCACTAATTAATTAATTATTGCTGCTATTATTATCATCATTTTTTTCCATTAAATCAAATTATTTCCAATCATTTATGAATTGTTTATCAATTTCTTTTTCTAAACACTTTGTAGCATATTTTAGGCATTAGCTAAACTTTCATTTTTAGTAAAATCCTACTTTTTTAAGCTTTATTCTTGCAAAAATTAGAAGTTTACTTGAGCATGAGTTCTAAAGTTCACATGTTCCTGCCATTCGTTAGTGCCCTGAAGATGTTCCAAATTGATTACGATAAGTAAATTCGGATCACGCTCAAAGATTATTTCAAAAACACGTTTCCCGAGATCAAACACTAAGCCACGTGGTAACTGACGCCACATTGTTGTTAGAATTGCTTTCTGATGCGCACTTAAACCAGTAATTTCACAGATATTTGTTCGCCGTCTAGCGCCATCCATATATCTGTACGGAAAATCGAACTTTTAACTCCTGAACTATCAGTTATTCTATTTCGTTTTTTAATTCCCACTGAAAGTGTCAAATGCAGAAATTTAGAAGAGATAGCTGAAGAAAACCCAAATAAGCGAACTCGTCACATCAATTGACAAAAATATGATAAGTAGCTGAAATGACGTCCAACTTAATCACAAATATCTATATTCCATTATTGCTGAAATGGGATCATCTATTTAAGCCTCATTGATTCGTTTATTGAAATTTCTGATATTTCAAATTAAGATTTTTATTTTTTATAGAGAACTTAAGTCTGAAAAGTTACCTTAGCTGCCCCGAGCTAGTACGAAATGATTTGCTGCGGTTCTTGTTAATTGAAACAATGGGCGGTTCTGTTTCTTCCTCTTTTCGAAAACTTGATAACTTACGAGAACTAAAATTCACTAAAAAATTGTTGTGAATTTGAGTAAAAATTTAATAAAAATATTAATTAGTTACGAAGAAGGATATGAAAACTAATATTCTACTATCTTTCAATAACTATTATCAGGAAAAAAGAATTAATTAATATTGAATTTGCGAAGTTTTTCGTAGAAGAATTGGTAATCAGTGAAATGAAAATTTGAAATTATTTGAAGTGTTTTTTTTTTCGGTTTAAACAAATCCAAAGCAGTTGCTAATCTTTTTGCTCTAACTAGAAATGTAAAATTAAAATTAAAAGTGAACTGAAATGTTAATGGAAATCGAATCAAGTGAAAAAAGTAGCATCAAATTATGAATTGTTTTTTCAACTTTTGATTCATTCTTTTGTTGAAAACGAAAAATTAGAAAATATATTTTTGCACTGTGGAAACTAATAATATGAAAAAGAAAAAGTGATCTTTTTTTCTAACTTAGCTGAAAAATATTTGATTAGATTTTCTAAAAGTACACAAGTTTCCCCATTTCATGGATAGTTTAGAGAAAATGAGAAATTAATAGCAAGTAGCAACAACAAGGGATTAGCCATAAAGAGACACTGTAATTAACTTTTCTTTTTAGCAAAAACTAGCTCGAAAAGACAGTGTATTAAGACTTTCATCATTTCCTTATGCATATATTTGTTTCATCAATGACAATCATTCTCGAAGTTACTAATTTTCAATTGTTGGAATAGAAAATTGAATTCGTTATCAATAGATGTGAAAAAAAGAGAAAAATTAATGGAATTAAACTCGTTATAATTAGATAACCTTTGTGGATGAGGAATGGATTCACTTCTGACTCGAGACGGTGATGCCGTATGAGATTGTCTTTTGTAGGATGTTTGCCGGGATACTTTAGCAGACTCATGAAAATTGCTAGACTCTTTATTACCCATAATTTTCGATAACTGAAAACATCTAATAATATAACTTTGTCGCAAAAGAGAAATTTGATTAGGGCCATATTGGCTAGACACATGATGATGATTTTGACCAAGCAGTGAACTAAGTTTGGGGAAAGAGATGTTTGTTAAATTTCTCGAACATTATTTACCATGCAGCATCTGTGATGCATTTGGCATTAACATGTCAGATGCTTTAGAAAAGATATTAGTTGTGTCAGAAGAAGAGTTACAGTGATAAGAGCCAAAATATGCCTTTCAACTTAACAAGAAAGTCTCCGCTGTAAAGCGAAACTGAATTATAATTCGTAATTCATTCTAGGTCAAATTTAAATCCAATTGAATTTCATACAAAACTCATGTAGAAATTTCAACTTTCCACTTAATGCAATACTAACGAACTATTTTGAGATTTTTCAGTGGAAAAAAATTATGAACTTGAGAATTAAATTGATTGGAATGCTTAATTTTGAGATGTAAGAGTGAAAAGTCGATTTTCATGTAACTTTTATTTTTGAAAACAAAGTCAGAGTGGAAAAAAGAAAGAGCTGAAACAGCAAAGCATCCTCAAAGCGTAAGACCAATGAATGGCTTTTTTTCCGAAAAAAAAAACATCTTAAAGATAAGCGTGGAAGTTGTCAATCTCGAGACTTCATAAATTTCTTGTAGCACATTTGCCCTTATCGCAAAATTAATTTTTTTTCTTTTCTAAACAATGGAGCAAAAAGTTCCCAAGTAAAAAATTTGAAAAAAATGCTATTTTTTGGAAGTGAAAACTTTTCTAGAAGATTAAAATTAAAATAACAGTTAGGTGACAAGTCTTTTTTCTAACAGATGATAATTTAGAATGATAACTGAACTGCCACCATAAAAAGACGACAATTGATGAAGTGATACTTGCTTAATTAGTACTTAATCTCAGCATGTGCACATGGCAGTCTTTGGTTGATTTCAATTTCTCGATTTTTTTTAATCTCACGTACAAATCAATGTAACAATAAAGTTAGAAAGAGACAAAGATTTAAATAAGTAGCAAGCCATAATTTTTCCTTTGTCAACTTGCTTCGACATTTTGAAAATTGAAAATTTTGAGAAATTGTAGTTTATGAGCATGAAATGACTGAAATCAAAATCTTTGCAATTATTTCTAAATAATTCATTACATTTTATTTAAATATAAAGTATGCAACTGACGTTTCAAGGAGGATAATTCTCGAAAATCTGATACTAAATTCAATAATACTATCTGTATCGCGAAATATATAGAATATCTCGTCTCGGATTATACTCATTTAAAAGTAAAATTAAGTTTGAGTCAAGGCTCGAAAACGTTTGACTATAAACATTATTTTATTAACAAGCATCATTATGTTACTTGACTGATTTCTTTCTTTTAAAATTTTATCCTAAGACTATGCTTCTAGCTACTAAAAATATGGTTTACATTTCAGTTTAAACATTTTTTTTAAAGTCATTTTCTTTTTTTCTGCCTGATATATATATATCTTTTGTGCTTCTCATTTCAGACGATTTTTAGCATTACTCCTCACTGACATAACGAAAGCTAAACAACAAAAGCTAATGGAATCAAAAAGTAAAAGTCTCATGAGACTGATTGATATGGCGCATTTAATTTGTCTCTTTTTGTGAAATTTAATTCACATCCGCATGACTTGCTTATCTAAGCAGCAGATGATAAGCTTTCAGTTCTGCTGATAATTTTAAGTTGGCAAATAATTATTTTGTAATAACTGATTTCTATAGCTACGGCAGATTTGTTTACTTGTTGTATTTTGTGCATCTTATGAACTGTTAAATGTGGCATCAGTTGAAGCAGCTACTTGCAAGAATATTTTAGTTTAAGAATTTTTTCGACTCACAACTGATCACTTTAAAAATTGGTTGAATTTAAATAAAAAAATTTAAAATTACACGAATTAGAAGTAGCCTAAGAAGGAAGTGTTGGAGCGATGGTTCCGTTCTTCTTCAAGATTTTCATTTAAAGCACTGAAATAAATAGTCGAAAGTTTGGAGAAAGAGAATAGAACAGTGCAAAGTTAGCAAAACAGTGAATGCATTCAGAAGGCCAAACATAGACTCTGCCGAAGGAGTAATGTGGATGGCTGGATGGAAAGTTCTTTCGGAAGAAAGAAAGGAAAACTTTTCCGGAAAAGACCGACAAACAAAACCATTTTTCGAATTTCTCTTTTATGTACTTTTCCCATTTCATCATTAATTTTTCATGCATTTCTAGTGTGTGTGTGTGGGTGTGTATGTGTGTGTGTGTGTGTATATATATATATATATATATATATATGTGTGTGTGTTTACTGAAGTATTTCACGGAAAGAGGAGAAAGGTGAGTTGAAAGAAAGGAACTACAAGATTAATTAAATTTTTGACAGATTACTGCGACATTTATTGACAGTGAGTGATATTGAATTGTAAGTGATATCTGAGCGATGTGAATGCTTTTCCATTTATGACTTCATAAATTTTCTCCACAACTACGAGTCATTCCAGTAAATTCCCTCGCCCTTTTATCCTTATTCTCGAGTTTCTCACTAATTAAAGTTTCCCAATTAGGGCAGAAATAGAGCCGCTAGTATGGCTAAAAATATTCCGAAAGCAGTATGACCCTATTACGTGTTAAACTATAATAAAATAATGCTAACCGAAATGGTTATTGCTAGATTCAAAATGATTCAGCCTCGATGAACTGTGCCTGATTCGGAGCCTTAAAACAGACATTTGCTAGAACTCTGATAATTCTATTTAAGGCGAAAATAATTCTTGGATAAATTTAACTTTTGTTTTGATGAAAAAACCTCTTGAAACTGAAAATGCTAAAATAGTTATTTTTTCCGTTGAAATTCATGAAAATAAATTTTAGATCTTGATAACCTGCTGTACAGAAACGAAATTTGTTTCTGTTGAAAATGAAAAAAGGAGCAGACGAAGCTTGTTTGGAAGACGAACACTTTCAAAACTACTGTTCCTATTTCAAAATATTTCAAATTTTCAAAAAGCTTCATAAAACTTTCCTAACTTTCTGCAATATTTAAATATATACACCACTAACGTATCTTGCATATGCCAGAAAACTTTATCTGTTTGAAAAATAGATAAATAATACGCATAAAAAAAGTTCACAAAGTTCGGAGATGCATAAATTTCTTTTTTTGCCACGATTTCAGCAGTGGAAAGTATTGTTGATAATTATACTTTAATAAATTTATGTTTGGTAGTCTGGAGAAAAAAATACTCAAAATGAAACAATTTAAAAAAATAAAGCTGATATTAAAAGAATTTCTTTTTGAAATTTCGGAGAGGTAATGAATTTTTTTTGCCGTCAGAATAAATCAGACACAAAATTTTTTTATTCTTTTTCGAGACTATGATGACGGGTCTAAAACAGAACTAATTTAGTGATGGGATAACAGCTGAAAGCTTTCTGCATAGCAGCAACTTTATTTACTAATCCTTGTAGGGCAGTGAGAAATTAGGATGGGAAATGCCCTAGAAGGAAAGATAAAGAAGAAAACTTCGAAGGAAATCGAAATGAAAAAGTGGTAGCGAAGAGAAATTTTGTTACTTAGGTACTTAAAATAGTTTTCATTCATTACTTGCTGTGAGGTAATGATGCTGGATTATCAGAACTTTTATGATTCCAGATTTTTCCCGAATGCTTCCAAAGCAGCATACTTTTTGGAAATTTCATTTTTTTTTTTGTTATAAAAGGTTGATTAATAATAGTGTTTAAAATTTAACTGTAATTTCTCTCTAACTTTATTATAACCAGATTTTTTTCTCTTTGCTGCTCCACAATATCAGTTACTTGAGAATTCGCTAAAAATCAGGAAGTCAGGAACTTATATCTAGTCTTCTATTATACAAAACTTGATAAAAATACGACTTGATGAAAATATTTTAATAAAATTTACCACTGCTAATCTACAATTATACTATTTCCATGTTTGATGACTGATACTTATTAAACAAATACTAAACTGTCCATTTGAAATTTCAAGTTACTTGAAGTGTTGGTTCATTGGAACAAAATTACGTCGAATCTACGTGACGCAAATGTAATATTTGAAATAAAGAATTGCTTTAGTGATGCGTGTTTCTGCTAGCGAAGAAAAGTTTGATTATTTAATTTGAACAGATGAAAAAATGAAAGAAATTTCTTCATTGTCGAATATGTAAGGAACTTTTCCTCAAAATTTAATGAAAAGAGTTTGTGAATGAATGAGAAAATTTCGTCTTGCCAAATAAAATTCTTTCCACAACCCATTGATTGCTAAATTATTAGCCAAATAGTACTGCCTAATTTTTGCTTAGCTAATTAGTAGCATGTCGTAAAGGCAAGTAAAATTTAACTTTTAACACATTTAAAAGAAAAAAATTATCAATGTGAATTGTGAAGTTTATGATCAAAACAGTTATAGAGAGATCTTTCCATTTGTCTGTGTGAAAAGATGAATGTGCTACAAACATTGCGTGAATTGAATGAAAAAAAAAAAAAAAAAAATAACAATAATTCCATATCATCCTTTCCTTGTAAAAATTTCAGAAGTCTTAAATAACCGCTTAACCCGCTTAACTTTTTGATAGACAGAGTTTTAATGAAAGGAATCAATAAGGTTTCGCTTTTAATTCCAAGGAATTATTACTAAGAAATTGAATTGTACAGATGAAATTTCGGAAAAAAAGAAGAAAGAGGTCGTGAAAGAAACAAGAAGAAAGGAGAAAGGGCATTTGAAATAATATAAAGTCTATAACAAGGCTAAAAGGTTTAATTTTTGCAGAAATGGCCCCCTAAAACTCTGTAAATATTTAAATATCCATCTAACGTCTGTCAACACAACTACTTCAGTTGCTGAATATTTCTTTCGAATCAAAATTGTTTCCGACTGGGATGGATTTCAGTGATCATTGGACATCGCACATATTTTTAAAACGAAAATTTTCGAAATTGCAATAATAATAATAGTAAAATTTGAGTTTTAGGGATAGCTGTGAGGTTATTATTGCTGTTATTTCTTTACAATTGCTATTCTTTAATACTATTTCTTGAAAATTTTAGTTAACTTTAAATTTAAATCGAAAACATTAAATCATTTTAAATTGCATCAGTAAAGCGTGCTGCTATCTATGTTACTGTTTTAACAGCGTATTGATATAAATTAAATTTATTGGGAAATATTAGACAAATTTATGCTTTCATCTAAAGTGCTCAGAAAATAAATTATTGTAGATGAAGAATTGTTCGCAGTGATTAAAATATTGGCTTAAAAACGGAAAATAACTGGAACAGTTACAGCTTGCTTTTATGCTGTAAGAATAATGCAGTTGATGTTTAGTTGCTGCATTAAAGGAAGACTGAAAATTAGTAAGTACATAAGAAATAGAATGAACTTAAAATTCCAAGACTTAATTATTCCTTGTTTCATTCCGCTCTGTTTCTCTTCGAAATTATCAGTACCAATTAGTCATCTTTGTCGGAAAGTTTTAAAAAAAAGTTTCCAAATCTGAAAGGAAAAAGTGCAATTTAATCATTGTGACAGGAAAATCTTACTGTTTTATTGCTTGAGTGAACTTATCAGCACTTTGTGTTCCAGGATAAAATGCATTGACAGATGATGGACAAGTGATTATTATATCTGTCTTGAAATGCTATTTTAAAAATTTCTATACTGAAATACTTTCATACAAAAAATATTCCATCACACATGATAAATCTTCTCACTATACTATTCTAAGTGACTACTCATTTTACAATCTGTAATATTTTTTCAGAAAAATTCAGTAAAAAATTAAATTCTTCATCTTGATTAGGAAAAACTCTAATCAGTCCTGAATTTCACGTTAAAAAGCTCCTGTTCGTGCTGCCGATGAATGCATATTAGCCTCTGCTTATTCATTCGTAAAGAGTTTACTTGATGAAATTTTAATTAATTACACCATTAGGACTTGAAATATAAAAACCATTATGACCAATTTGATTGTTTAGCAAAAATATCGATCTCCTCAATGCGCATACAACGGCAACCATTTTTGATGTTTAATTGTTCATTTAACTACATTTATTATTCCAATGCATGGATGATTTAATGCACTTTTTTTCTTCATCAAATTTTTATTTTAAATTTTAACGGGCAAATACACACTTTGAAAAGTCTGTGTGGTGAAGTTGAAGTGAAATAACTTATTGTTTGTTATGCAGTCAATCGTAGAAGGAATTAAGAAGAGGGACTGCAAATGTGAAGAACTGTTTCAATGACAATTAACGATCGAAATACTAATTGGTTGTGATTCTCACAGAAATGTTTCCATCATTCAACAAACACTTATTTTCTATTATGATGAAAATGATACTTTTTTGAATTTAATTTTAGGAACTATTTAATGAAAGGGTTTTTTTTCGCGAAAATTAGATGGAAAATAGTGCGGAATTTTCTTATCAAAGCTCGCTTTCTGAGCATGTGTAACAAGGAGATGAAATGAAAGTTTAAAAGGAAATTATATTTACTCCTCATCATCACTTTCAACTTTTAATCATTTAAATTATGCAAATATTCATGAGATTGCTAACTTAAGATTTGACAGAAATTTCTGATATGCCAAAGTTTTCGAAGTGGTGCTGATTTGGCGTTCTTAACCCACACTCAAGAATAAGTTGGAATATCATAAGTGACATATGTATCATATTTAGGCAAACTAGAGAGTTCCGGTATTCCTTACACCAACTAAATGAATTCTGATACTACGGTCTGCTAAAATGTTTATATGTAAGATAATTACTTGAGATTAAGGAATGCCTGCATTGTTTTTCGCAAATTTTATTAAAATTTTTTCAAAATTTTCGATGTCATAGAATTTTTAAAATTCCAATTTTCACTGTCAGAATGATGGAAGGTAATTTCGTCCTCCTGCTTTAGTAAAGCAATAAATTTAGCCATTTGCTGTAAGTGAAGTAAGCAAATTATTAGTTATTAGTTCAAAATTTTCCAAAATATTTTTTGTATTTCGCTTTTTAATCCTTGACAAATTGGTTTCACCAAAATATTCATTAACTTCTGATAGGCATTTGTTGAAACAAGTGCGATGTTTGGAAGTTACGACACATTCATACCAAGGAAATTGCAAAACTTCACAACATCTTTAAAAGGAACATTGCATTGTGAAGGTGAAAAACTTATCATCTTGAAGATTGCGAGTTATGTATCAGTGATTTACAAAATGTTTGGAAGGATTCAAAAAGGATCAAAATCAGATTAACCTTGAGAAAATCTATGGATCACTTGCAATGACATTTCAATCTATCATTTTGAAGGAGTTTATAAAGATTTAAAAAAAAAAAACGTAATCGAAATGAAACTTATTCAATAATTAAAACTAAAAAAAGTTTTTGATCATTTGTAGCTGTATGGAATAATTCAACATATCATATCATCTAATCTTTACTAAATTTTAAAATTTTCAATTTTTCTAAGGTACTTTCCTGGTCCATTTCGTTTTCATCAACAATTCATAAAAAGGAAGAAAACTTCTACTTAATATAAACTATATATTGTGTAGCTGCTCTCTAGAGAAATATATGATACTGATGATCATCAAATAATTTTATTTAATGTATTTTCCAGAAGTGACAGACTGGTAACTCAGATCGATCTTTCTTATACGACGAATATCTTTTTTTAACTGATTTTCCCTAACGAAAAATTTTCTTAATTGAATCATTCATTAGAAAATTATGAATGCAAAGTATTATCTAATTCAGCGAGAGAAACAGGCAGAATTTTCGAGAAGAATGCAAATTAAATTGGTATTTTATAGCTATCATTATTGGTTTTTTTTAATAAGCAGTCAAAATAAATTGTGCCAATGTGTAAATAGAAGCAAAATACTTAAAATAAGGAGTATCTGTTAACGAAATTCGTTGAAAAATAAGTTGTGAATGGGTAAGTTGTAGAAAAGGGAGCATTCTGAAGCCCTTCTTCGGCTTCATATTTGGGATTCTTCGCTTGTTAGAACTATAAATCACAATGAGCAACACGTATATCTTCTATCAAGAGGCTTCTTGTATGACTAGAAACAATTCCAAGATTCTTAAGTCTCTTGGAAATGAGACCCGAGGGTCTCATTAATGAGCATAGAAAGTTGGCAAGTTAGCAAGATACTAGTGATCGATTAACAGTTGCTGAAAGTGTAATAAAAGAATAGCGAAAGAGGGTTTCTGGTAAAAAAAAAAAAAAAAAAAAGAAAAGGAAAAAAGATCAGAATTAATGTTTATATGATAGTTTTGAAATTCGGAAAAAATGTTTTAATTTTTAATTTGCAAATTAGAGAGTAAATCACACAAAGCTTCAACGAAAAATGCGAGACCTAAATTTTTTTAGTTTTTTTCCAGAAAAAAATTTCCTCTTCTCTATTTTCCCTTGGAAGTTTTACTGCTCTGCTTAGTTTTTTGTACTGATAGTTTCTGCTAACACAAGGATGATGAAAGAACTCTCAGGCAATTTAAATTTAATTGATTTTAACTATTTCACAACCCTCATTAAACAATCATCAAATTCAAAAGAGAACAACTAATGCCTACTTCAAATTCTACAATCATTTGTAATTCATTTTTTTAATGTCTACTTTTTTTTGTAACAAGAAACTTAAGACTATACAACATCACAAGCCATCTGAAGCTCCTTCCAAACTTTCGAAATTCCAACTTTCAAAATTCAGTCAGCTAATACAGAAGGAGCCAAAGTCCCAATATCCCTTTTTCTCTTTCTTTTACGGCTTATATGCTCAAAACTAAAGCAGCGAAGTAGAAGAAAAGTGAAAATGGCTATTCGAAAGAACTTAATTTAATTAATTATTGCAAAGTGTCTGGAAATGGAACTCAGTGCCTGAACTGATAAAAATGCCTTTAACTGATGAATTATCGGCAGTTTAATATATTACCAAGAAAAAAGTTCGTTATTATTTCCAAAATGACATCATCAAAAATTTTACTGGTCATTAAAATTGAAGGAAGAAAAAATTAGCATGAAGTTTGACTCTCAAATATTCGAACATTTTTCCGATTAAACTTATTTTATCTTCGCATATGCACTTCTAGCTTTGGTCAGAACACAAGTAGCAATTAATCAAGGATATTAATGAGCAAGAACAATGTAAATGAGCGAAAAAAAAAAGAGCTAAGAAAGCGAAGGATGAATAACTAGTACTGAAAACAATAAGTGTGCAAACAAGTAAATCAATAAATAATATATTTCCATTAACAACGAAAATTTAAAACAAAAAATAAAAACCACAAATATACGTTACTATTATTCTAATTGCTGTTATTTTTTTCTTTAAATATTTATGCATTCGTTGGCACTGTGTTATCGCACACATTATTGTCATCATTTAAAAAAAGATCTTTACATTTTCAATGGAACAAGTTTCGTTTCTATGCTTTATATATTTTGCCCATAATTTATAAATAATTTCGGCCTTATTTCAGCACGCATTTTATCTATTATTATACCTTCTGCTTTATTCAATATTTATCACAATAATATATATTGAGAAATACTTTTTGTGATTTATGATTTTCAATAACAAAACATTTCAGTTTATTTGCAAACTATAAGATTTAGAGATCGAATGAATTTCTGATCTTAAAAGCAATGAAACTCATTATCTAGATAACTTTCGAGCAGCCCGAAGATATGATGTGACATATTAATCCGAAACTTTCTGAGCTCTGTGCAGCATTTTCATAATGATAAAGTTGAAGTCTTGCACTGTTCGATTAAAACAATCTGATAAAGCAGACATGTGACAGTCTAGGTTTTGCATTGTCACTTCATGTCGAACTATTCTCGATCTTGGAAGACGAAGTTACGCATGATGGAATCATCACGTGTCAGCCATCCGTCTGCAAGTTAAAGAAAAATGTTGCATTAAAAAATTCCTTATGACATGGCAATAATACTGTTGTTATTATATGGTTAATTATAGCAATAAAATAAATAATATATAGTGAGATAAACTAAGGGACGACCCAATTGCTCAGTCTTCATCGAGCATGTCGTGAAGTTTTGCAATGTGGCCAGTCAACTTTTTTTTGATTCCTTTATCCATTAATTTCTACTTTTTTTCTGATTCAATCCCTAGTAAGAGGTGGAAAATTCTATAGAAGTGATAGGTGATAAGATATTTTTGATTTTAAGAATTAGATAAGAATCCAAATTAAAGCCAGCAATACAGCTAAACAGCATAACACAATTTTCAATGCTTAAGAAATGGACAGGAAAAATTAGTCGCATTCAATTAGTTTTCTGATACTACCTACAGAAACAATATTAGGTATCAGCTTATTGATTTACAGCTTTATTATTAGGTTATTAATTTAAGTCATTTTTAATTCCCATACATCCAAGATGTCATCCAAAGTTTTCTAAGATAGTTTGACTATTAATTTCATCACTTATTTTGCCTCTGTTATAATTTGCCTAACTGTATTTGCATCAACTTATTAGGTTTTATGATATTTTCAAACCAATGAAAGGTTTAAAATCAATCTAGTCATGTTTAGTTTAGTAATTGAAAATTTCACCTCTCATAAGTTAATTTCCAATCTTTCCTATGCATATCATCAGTCTTCTCTTCACTGTGCTCAATACAGATGATTTCAATGAATGAGAACTGACTATGGGCATGTAGTGCACTTGTATGGGTTCAAATAAATTATTTAATTTGTTTGCTTCAATAATTCATTAGTAATTCCTTAAGTTTCTTTGAACTTAATTCGGTTGAAACTTATGTGAGGAATTTGGTCAGAGTTAAGTTAGGTAATTAGCAAAGCGATATTCAGCCTTAGCCTTATGTTACAGTAAGTCATCTCTAACTTATGCATTATTTTTCATGTTTTATTAAATTTCAGAAGAGATTGTCCATAAGTTTTTAGAAACAATCTGATCAGCATAAGGTTCATTTAGTCATCAAGATAGACCAATTTTTCACATGTTTCAAAAAAGCATAAATTCCTGAATTTTTTTTTTTTTGCAGAAAATAATCTTGCATTTATTCATGCAACTGGTGCCTTGCTGAATTTAAAATATTTCATTATTAACTAAACTATGCTGCAAATTCTGCCATTTTCGTGGCATTATTATACCCAATATGAAAGATAAAATTTACATAAAATTTTCTCTGAAAAAAAGAAATTTATTCTTCAATACTAATGGAAAAATAGTCTTCCAATTTTTTACGGTATAAACTGCTCATTTTTTTTTTTTAGGAATTCGCAGATGTTCTCGGAATGGTATATAATTTCGGGTGTTATTATAATATTACTTGTGTTATCCTCTTTAACAATTTCCTTTAATCCAAATGATAAGATTTTGGACCTTACGGATTTCAACGATTCCAGTGTCTTTTCTAAATCAAAACAAAACAACATTACTGATACTCATTCTCGTCTTACTACTGATAAAATTACTAATAACACAGAAAGAAATCTTACGGCTCTAATAACAATTACAAATACTAATGTCATCAGACATCCAACCAAAGTATGAAAGTTTGCAATTAATTTATAAATAAATTTTTGGACATTTCCATTGCAAAATTGGTCTGTGTTTTTTTCTGTTTTTAATTGGAAGAGCAATTCATTGCTAAATTTTTGAAAATTTTGAAACAGAAGATGGAGCGAAGCGGTAAACGAAATGTGGCTGACATAAATCGAAACGTATCAGAAACGTGTCAACACGTTATGATCATTTGCAATGATGAACCGAAATCAATGATTCCAGTATGCGATAACACCAATCAGACTCATCGTAGTCCTTGTTCACTTGCTCTGTTTAGCTGTAGAGAATCAAGTTTCCATCCAGTTCATTCTAGGATTCTTGTCCATGTTGGGCCATGCAACATCAAATCACCAGTATTCACCTTTGAAGAAGAGGTGAGAATTACTTTTCTGCTTCTGAAGCACTTCTACTATTCGAAGAAGAAGGAGAAGAAAAATCACATAAATTTTACAAACTTTAAGAAATTTTCAAAACATTCCGCCATATATAAGTGAAATGAAATTGCAAATCTCAGCTTCAAAAAGCTTCAAAATTTTTATTCGCTTCAGTTGCATTACCTTTTTTTCCGGCTTTTTTACAGTGAACTATTTCAAGTGGAGTGCTTTTAAAATATAGTTAGCAAGCAAGAAATTTATGCAAACAAGTAGGAAGTTGCAGAAGTACAATTTTTATAATCTAGGTTCGGTACAGGTAATGCGTGGAAACGTGATCAATCTACTAAGAGCTTTCGGATTGAATTAATTTCGGTAGATTTATGTTCAGCCAAATCGGAGATACACAATGTACTAAAATAAAGTTCATTTCATTGGACGATCGATTAGTGATCGTAGCTGAGTGGATAATGTGCTAAATTTCTTAAACTTCAGACTTAGGCAGACAATTTCATGCTTTTTTACAAGTAAATCAGCAACTATATAAATAACATCAAACTGAGAAGTCTTCTCGTTCATAAATTACTATTTAACTTATCAACAATGAATTTACTTCAGAATACTTTATTGAAATTTCAGGTCTGCCCTTCAAGATGCTCTGGAAAAAGTAAGCCCGTATGTGATACGAGGCAACAGACCTATAGAAATTTATGCATTTTCCAGAGGTATAATTGTTTGGAGAGGAAAAATGTAGGTCAATCAATTAATTATAAATCTCGAATTATTGAGATGCTAAAATATGCTGTGAAATCCCTCGGAAGCATTAGAATCAATTATTCGTTGTAGTGACACTATGATACATATAACTAATTAATAATGCAATTTCAAATTAAATTTCGGCATTATTAATGCCACCATAATTGCTATACTTTGTATGGTTTAGTAAAATTATTTAAATTTTAAAGGATGAGAGTAACGCTTCTTTTTTGTATGCTTTGGTGGCTTGCAATCAATCACAAGAGAGAACACCAATCGAGAAGCAAACCAAAATGCCCAGTCTCGAAGTATTAGTTATTTGTATCGAGAAATCGTACTTCAAAAAGCCAGAACATTTTGAATTGTCTGCTTAATTTCCAAGATCAAAAAAAAATTAACTGATTGGTTGAAAATTTACTCCTTAATTACATTTAGGAGAAATTTAAATGTCCTAAGCCCAAGAACTGCGATGGCTTGCGACAGCCTGTATGCGACAGCAATGGCCATTGGCATCGGTTAGTAAGAATATATTTAATGGCAAATTTCAGTTGCAACTGTTTTCAGTTTTGATTTGTATTATTTACAGAAATCAGTGCGCCTTTTTGTGGGCCCAGTGTATTGCTGCACAACATGGAGAACAATTATCGTTGGCTAATAAACAAACATGCTCCGTTAAAAAAGAGGAAAAAAGAGAGGGGAACTTTAAAAGCAATCCTCAAAAAGGTGTTGTAAATTATTTCTACTATCTTAGTTGCTGCTCTGTCGAAAGACTGAAAGAATTTGAATGATAGTGG
Organism: Setaria digitata; assembly: GCA_003640385.1. NCBI lineage: Eukaryota > Metazoa > Nematoda > Chromadorea > Rhabditida > Setariidae > Setaria > Setaria digitata. The sequence continues at coordinate 143,496 of RCAB01000095.1, forward strand.
AAAATGAATGATACAAAGTTCCGCCGTAAATTTCACGTTAGATTTGCATTTAGCTTCTGCATCACGTAGTTGCTATCGTCAGTGTCCGGATAATTTGACATATGATCCGATATGTGCTACAACTTTTGTCACTTATCCTAATCGGTGCCTATTTTTGAACGCAAAATGTCGCGACAAAAGTTTGGAACAATTGTACTATGGTCAGTTTAACTACGGGTCTGTACCGTATCATCTTATTCTTTTCTAAAACACCATAAGACACTAAAAACTGTCAGGTAGTATTCTCGGATAGTTGGGAAAATAAATATTACATTAATTTTATTTTTATTAATTTCCCTTTTCATTCTTTTGTTGCATTAACAGCTCAAAAATTATTTGGAATGTGCAGGTGAATGTCGAGATTGTCTGACTTCAAACTGTAATGGCACGGCAAGAGAAGAGGAATCAGATTCCAATTTTGTATGCGATCAAGCTGGCCAGACCAAGAGAAAATGCGAATTTGAAATGTTACGATGTATTTATGAACGAAAATTCGGCTATAATATCACCATTGCATATGTTTGTGTTTCACTGTTTACTTCTTAATACATAATTAGGACTTTTAGGTTTTCTCAAAAAACCTAATGAAATCTAGCTTAAAACAATTAATTTCAAAACAAACCGATTATTTTACTAAACAATTAAGGATGTGTTGAAGTAAGAAATTAGACACCAAGAATGAGAAATTGTAACCGGAAAGCATTAATAAAATAGCATGAGTATGGTCCTTACAAAGATGTTTAAAAAGAAATTTTTACAGACAGGAAGATGCTGTCCAACAGAAGAAACGTGTAGATTATTAGCTGATGAAAAGGCAAAGATAGAATCAGAAGGACCAGTTTGCGATTCCCGTAATGTAACCCATCGAAATCGTTGCCGTTTCGAGGTTATGTTTGCTAAAACCAATAAAAAGGGTGAAGTTTCTGTTAAATGAGCAGCATTTACTTTTGCTTTATTTCTTAATTAAAAAAATAACCGAAAAAATTTCAATTTTTTTTCAAAATTTTAGTAATTTCAACACTCCAAACTTTCTTTAAGGTATATAAATGCCGAGCAGAAAAAATTGCACATTTGAAGATAACATTGTTAAATGAAAATGGCAGCTGTACAGGTGTTGCACATGTCAAAAGTTTTTCAGAAGGTATCGTTACCATTAATATACTTTTCTATCTTTTCTGTATAACAGTAGTTTATCAGAAATAAACTTGAATGCTTTTATCATGTAGAAATTTCAGCAAAATGATAAACCACCAGTCAATGTAGAAGAAAACTAATGACTTATCAGTAATTTTTTATCACAGCACAAAATTATCTAATAAAGTATTGACCAAACTTAGTATTCGAAAAGTTAAAGATATGGAGGGAGAAACGAAATGTGATAGCGTTGTTGAATGTGATGAACGCTATGATCCTGTTTGTGGTACTGATGGAATTACGTATCTTAATCGATGTCGTTTCATTAAGACTAAATGTCATGATAAGTTTGTTTATTGGTCTTATCATTTTTATCTCTTTTTTAAAGAAACAAAACCAAAGAGAGCAAAAATTTTGTTTAATCGCTTTTCGGAATAAAAATTAGTAATTAGACCATTTGCTTTCATTTAAATTATAAATAATATTTCGAGGTCTTTGCTCTCTTAGCCTTTTAAAATTTCTTTTCTTAACAAATAGATGAAAAAACTGTTATTGAGGAACTGATAACTTGCTTTATTGGATAGAAAAAATATTTATTAAATTATTATGATTTAACAACTTGTCCCGATACATTTCATGGCTTTTTTTATATGAACAATTGTCGCGTATCGTAAATCAAATTCGTTCAGAAAACAGCTGTCTTTTAATAAATTTATTCTTTAATAAATTTAATCTATCTTTAATAGATTTCATCTTTTATCTGAACAATTGTTGCGTATCGTAAATCAAATTCGTTCAGAAAACAGCTGTCTTTTAATAAATTTATTCTTTAATAAATTTAATCTATCTTTAATAGATTTCATCTTTTATCTGAACAATTGTTGCGTATCGTAAATCAAATTCGTTCAGAAAACAGCTGTCTTTTAATAAATTTATTCTTTAATAAATTTAATCTATCTTTAATAGATGAAATCTATTAAAGATAGATTAAATTTTTAACAAATTTTTGGTGAATTTAAAGATGAAGCACCATCAATCTTTTTTGACACAAGCAACATTTTAATAATTTCCTTTGAGCAGTGAATTTGACTATCGAGCCATCGGCCTCTGTTTCCACTCAATGAAATAGAAATTCAACTCTTCCACGTTTTGAATTGTAAAAAATGACTACTTGTGAAGTCAAGTGGTGCAATTTTGCAATCCATTTCTAATAAGTTAATTACTAATTTCTAATAAGTTAATTACTTTCTAATAAGTTAATTACTTATATCAGATATAAGAACCTTTCTAAGCATTATAAAATAGGATGATCTTCCTAAAAGGTTACTTTCAGTTCCCTATTAATGGCCTACAAGGGAGAATGCTGCACAAATAAATGCGAGCAGCACTGGGCACCGGTATGTGACAATCGTAATGTTACTCATCTAGTAAGTTATGCTGCATTTCATTTAATTAAATTGATTTTAATATGATCTTTGATAAAATTGTAACTTTTATGCAAGCCTATTTATTACTTGTAGAACTTATGCACGTTCAGCATGCACAATTGTACTGCCGCACGACGTGATCAGCAACCACTGAGTATTGTTAGCTACACGGCGTGCACCACTGAGGCATGCAGTATGGAGTGCAAGCAAGACGACGATCAGCCTGTTTGCGGCTCAAACGGTATCAGGATCTTCACTTTTAAACGACTTTGATGACATTGTTTAGAGCAGAACAAAAACGGTTTTCTTCAGTTTTATTTTTGGTGCTGAAAAATGCCAGGAAAATAAGAACTATCAAGACTGGTCCTTGCATCTCCAACTTGATGGCGGCATAGTGATGTTGTTTTTGAGAGTTATTTTAGGTGTAACATATCGAAATGAATGCGAATTAAACATTGCAATTTGTGGACTTAAGCAACAAGTTGACCGGTGGAATCTGGAAAGGAATGAAGAAATGAAACTGGAACTCGACTATAAAGGTCAAGTAACTTTTCATCTGAACTAGTGCATTCAAACTTTTCAGAAATCCCAGAAAAAATGAGAATGAATTTTTTGTCTGAACATTTCACAGATGCTATAAAAACGAATCTTCCAGATATTTCGCGACTGTTATTATGAACACAATTTTATCACTTTCTAGGAATTATTTAATTTTGAAAATTGATTTCAATATCGAGAAACTTACAGGAAAGTGCTGCGAGGATATTACTGCCAAATGCGATAATACTGCCAGCTCGTCAGCTGTTTGTGATAGCGAAGGTCACACACATATTAATATATGCGAGTACGAAAGGGCAGCGTGTCTTTCACGGAAACGTTTTAGAACTAATTTGACAATTCGATATTGGGGTGAATGTTGCGTGGACAACTGTCACGAGGAACAGGTAGGAACGAAACTTTGCGACGATGCAGAAACAACGCATGAGAGTTGGTGCAAATTTAGGTATTTCATGTTTGCTTCATTATCAGTTCAATGATCGATTCATCACGTACGCTCAAGGTCAAACCAATCTAACCACTCGGGTTCTAGCGTATATGTAATATTGTGATTCGTAATTCTATCATATATGGAGCTTATACTTTTCAAGTTTGCTTATCTCAGAATCATTTTATTTCATATTTATTTGATCAAAAATTTAAAAATTCCGAACTTCAGATGTGACATTTTTATTCCCAATATTTTGTAGTATCACAATGACATTATGAAACATAATTCTGGAAGTTATATATGGAACTTATCATTTTTCGAAATAATGTCTTCAATGATCTAGTTCTTCTAGGCGAAGTCTATAGACTGATAGCTGACTTATAACTTCTAGGCTAGCAAAATGCGAATTACATCGTCGCAATAACCGCACATTGCAAGTGGCCTACATGGGTGAATGCTGTAAGATATCACATGACGAAAAATGCGCTAATAGCGGACCTGTCTGTGATAGCGATGGGATAACTCACATAAATTTGTGCATTTTTCGACATAAACAGTGCTTAATGAACCGAACAAAGAATAAATTAATTAAGATAGCTTATCACGGTAAGTATCTAAGTAGTCGAAATATATGGTACTATGTTAAGAGACATGTCATAAGTTAAACTAAGTTATAAGCTAGGGTACAAATTATATTATCAAAGTCGCCCACGTATAAATAACGCAATAGCTGTGTGCTACGATAAAAATAATTAGCTTCTGATTAATTTTCGGTGAATGCTGCCTTGCTGATAAGAATTGCACCAATGATTGGATACCAGTATGTGATCAACAGGGAACGACATTCTCTAATCGATGTTATTTCGATGCTAGAAAATGCCTGTTAGCTAGAACGTTCGTTTCATTGTGAAAGTTTTGCTTAGTATTTTTCAAATTTAAAATTCTGAATTTTCAATGATTAAATTATTGAAGTGCTTAGGACAATTTCAGAAGTAATATAACATTAATGCTTACCGAATGTCAGCAGAAAGCAGATCTGGAAGTTCCTGGCACTGCAATAAGAAGCCGATTATAAGAATATTTCGGAATGAGACTTCCTAATCTGATAATCGAAGAACAGAAAGGAGATGTTAATCTTGTTATAGTTAAATGGAAGTACTGATAATAATGTTCACTTTGATTCCGAATGCTTTCTTTTTTTATTGGTTTTCTTCTTTGTAAGTATATTTGTTTTATAGATTTTGAAAATTTTTGGTAATTCATAAAAATTAGTAATAGCAAAATTTTTAACGACTATATTTGTCCTGCTTTCTGATATTTTATCATTAATATTATAATTCTGCTTTCTTATAGATCTAATTCATACTGCTGTCTCTAGTCTCTCATTTCTAATTTTAAAACTCGAGTACTTTTTTCTTAAATTAGCGAACATATAAATGAAATTACATATTAACTACCTTCAGGTAATTAATATGATATTTGTTTATCTTTTATTTCTATCTGAATCGAGAAGTTCTCATTCAGCTTCAATATTTTTAAATTTTCATCTCATATAAGCCTTTAGAAGTTTTATTGCTTTCTTCTCTCAAATCAATTTGAACATAAATTTATTTCTTTATGCTATGAAAGTATTCATGTTGCGATAAGATTACGATTTGATATATTCGGTAATAGACAATAACATAAACCAAGTTTTTCGAAACTGGATTCATGCTAAACTTCGGTTCAGTTCAAGTAATTTTATTCGACTTCTCCGTGCCTTTTTTTTGATATCGTATCGATAACTATCCAGGCTTGATGAAGCTTGGTAAATTCAGTTAGGTATTTCGCTTTCTAGTGGATAATTTACCTTTTCGACCAGTAATACTGTTAATTCTTATACCTGAGAGGATCTGAGGCTAAAAGAAAAAAAGTTTGCCCAAATCATTTGGCTGAAAGACAAAGGATCGTTACAGAGAATGCAGTACTTCTCATTCCTTAGACGCTTCGCACGTCAAAAATTGATTAAATGAAAAAGAAATTTTTCAAATGCCACAGCATGTCGATCGATAAAAATCAATGGAAATCCAAAGGGTTTGCAGGTCATTGTGCAGTTGACCTTTTGCATGAATTGCAAATTAGTTGCTCTATTATCCTGACATTTCTCGGATAACTTCTGTGATTACGTGAACTGCTGAGTTGCTTTGATTGCTCACAAAGTATCCACGTAATCTTTTGGCTTTATTATTCCCTACCGCCATTACGATCGTTTTCTAGGTGGAAAATTTGGCAAAAAAGCTGATAGTGATAAACTCTCGATCCTCCTGCAAATAAACTCTTTTGCATTGTGCTTACTAAATTAGAGTACTAGAGAAGATATCAGTTGAAATGTTCGAAAACGGGACTGGCAGCTTATAAAAAGGCTGTTACCTTATCACTTCTGTGCTTCCCAGCCCTATTACCTCCAGCTCACACTCAGTCTCAGCCAAAGAATGCAGAACATCGAACTCCAACTCTCTGCCACCTGTAACCGACCTTTCCTCCCGTCTTGACCAGGCTTGTTCCCGAGCTAATCTGTACCCTTGCAGCCTCATCAGTACACTCTCTGCTACCGATTGATTACTGCTTGTTGATTGCTCGGCTTCATTGCTTATCCATCCAGGCTATTCTTTGCTCTTTTCCAGCAGTCTCTTTGCTCTCATTTACACTTTACAATATTCCTTTTCCCATTCAGATTAATTTCATTAGCATCTCATTCCTCACTTGCATTCCCTGTAACGTGAATTCGTCTGAATGGCCACGACGATTCATTCTGTCTTACCTAAGCCTGGATCCATTGAGAAAAAAACGAGTCTACGGATAGGTAGACTGAGTGATGTGATCAGATGGCAATAATCGCTCTGAAATCTTCTGATATGAAAAGTTGATGCCTAAAGTACAATGCTGTCATCACTGCAAGGTGGCCAAAAAATTTAGGCCAGTTTTTTTCCAAACAAACTTTATGTAATTTTGGTCAGTTATTGAATTAGTTCATCACTGCAATTTAATTATACTCGGAGTTAATTTAATTTCCGAATATAATTGCATTTTCTGTTAAAATAATTCCATAGCAGTACGAAACCGACGAAATTCTACTCGCATCCGTTCATAATTGCTTTTGTTTTTTTTTTCCTTTTCGTTTTGTACTGTGTGAAATCAAGTTTGCAACCGGAAATATTGCCATGAGAAAAAGACGTGCTAATTGTTGTTCATTCTGGTTCTGCCCGTTTCTTTTTCTGATTCCGTACCGTTTAATTTGTTAAGGCTAGACTATCAAAGTCGATTCCTTTCAGTCCTCTCTATTTTGCTAGATTGGATTCCTCTACTCGCTCAGCGATTCGTGACATCTCTCTTTCCCTCAAATAAAGTTGAAAATAAACTTCAGGAACTTTTTTCTATTATCATTTAAGAGTATTCGATAGGCATTTTATTAATCTTCCTCTTATGTTTATTCTTTTCTTTTGTATTTTATTACTGAATTAAACTAAAAAGCAAATATAATCCTAAAATTTTCTGTCCAATTTTAAGAAATCCACAATTAATTTTGCTTTCATCTAATTAAAGAAAACGATCATTCGAGATGGTTATTGTTTTCCAGGAATATAGAAAAAGAGAAAGTCTTCGGAAGTTTATTACTCAAAAAAGTAAAGGATGAAATGAAAACATGTTGCATTAGTTAGTTTATTTGAATGAAATGTAGTTGAACATTTGGCTCTTAATTAACAATCCCTTGTACACATACTACTCTTATTGCTGGCCACTTTTGAAAACTTTTATTTTGTTCAGCTATATCACTATCACTAGCACAAAACGGCACTATTATCACCTCTGAACCCTACGGACTGGTTTTTAACACCTTTTCTACTCCCTTCCTTTCTCCCTCCCTCTTTCCCTTTATTACAAAAATTTCAAAAATCCATCACTTCTGTTGGCACAATCTGAATCATCGAAATTTCATTTCACTGCAATAATTAAATGGTTTCGTCCTAACTAATCTGATTATTAATCATCTTAATTTCTTAACGATTGAACTGAAACGACAGCAGCAGCAGGTAAGTGTTGAACAGCAGTTTTCAGCATCAAATAAGATCAATTCCTTTCAATTTTCATTTCATTTCCCTTCACTCTTCCTCCCATCTAATTATATATTTAGTCGTATCGGCCATAGTTGTTTGTTATAGTTTGATAAGTTATCTATTCCTATATCTTTCCTTTTCCTTTCGCTGATCAGCTCTCAGCTACTACAGCTGTTTGGTAAGAAATTGTCTTGCTTGAGGTGAATGTAGCTTTGTTGATAAACTTCATTTTTAATACTTCACAATATTTGCATTCCGAATATCATAATTATCAACAGAGTTATCAGTATCATGACTACCTATCACCGTCACGAGTATCATCATTGCGGCACCACCATCATCATCATAATCATCACAATCACCACGTTCATGCTTAATTATCAAGAATTTAGTAACGCCTGCAAGTAGAAATAAATTAATTTTTATAGTTTGTTATGTTTATAGTTTATTTTTTATTTTAATTATATTGATTGGGTATGTCATCTTTCTCCATTCCTCTCTTNGAAATAATAAGTGATTGATACTTTTTTATTTTAATTATATTGATTGGGTATGTCATCTTTCTCCATTCCTCTCTTTTTATGTCACGTAATTATTCATTTCTTGACTTAACTATTTTAATTTTATTGCTAATTTCGAAATTATTTGGTGCACTTTCCTTAATTACTGCTATGATTAATTTCTCACTTTGTTTAATTGCTCGCTTTTTAGGTCCTTTATATTCATTAGTCGATTCATTAATTTTAGCTGTTTTTTTCCAAAGAAGGCTGCTCTTCCTTCTCTTGTAATATTTTATTATTTCTTTCCCGATTTCCTCCGAAAATTTTTCCTTTCATCTTTTACATACTTCGGTTCTCTTTATCTCCCTTCATCAAAATATCCCCAACATTTGATATTTTCAAACAATTATCAAAAGATGATATCATGCTTGCTTTAATCAGTTAAAAGAATTTTCTTCTCCACTTTTATGGATTGACATGCAAATGATATCATTTGAGTTGTTATCACTGAGCAAAGTATTTGTTGCGTTACTCAGTCTATCCGAAAAAGTCGTCTTTTCAATTTTAAGGCCTTTATAAGCTGGAAATGTTACTGATTTGGGCAGCAGTCCTAATTCCCTTGGGAAATATTGGAGCGGTATTGAGCAGTGTTTTGCACAGTGCCAAAGAATTTCACATCGACAATGATCGAGAATTACCGACAGATCAGGTGAAACGTGTTTGGCAGCCAGTAGTGGTTGGTGGTAAACATGATGGTGGACAAGCTGATAGCAAGGAATTTGAGGTATTCTTCCTCTTATTACTCTTTGATTTGAGCTGTCATCTGAATGATACGATCAAGAAAAATTATTGCTCGAAACACTCAGTCCACTCGTTGCAGATTTCACCTTTGACCTCTAACATCCTTAGAGTGATGTTGTTTTATGTCATTTTATACATATCGTTAGGTAGAGAACTTTGCTGTTGTGTTTTCTGACCATTTGAAAGAGAGCTGAATGATATTAGTTCAGTATCGAAAATAGAACTGATCATCACCAGCACACTACTTAATTTAATTTTTAAAATTTCGCAGAAATTTTTCAAGTGTAGGTTTGATAGAAAGTACCGGAATATGTTAAGCAATGAATGCATGATTCCCTTATCATTTATAATGTGAATAGATTTATTCTTAGGGAAACTTTTTTGTCTTTACTGTGAAAGGCTGAAGTGAAAAATGCTTCTAAAAATTCAAGTCATACTTTGTAGGATATGTCGTGGCGTGCTGCGACGGAAGTAAATCGAGTAGCGAAGGAGAAGTTTCACTGGGTACCTGTGAAAGTTTTACGTGTGGCATCACAAGTCGTCGGTGGCATCAAATATGTAATCGATGTTCTGATGGCACAGTCGAATTGTTCCAAAAGTGTAAGTGAATTTCGGAAATTTCCCTCTCCAACTATCTTTTCGAAATATGATTCGTAAGAAAAGATCACACAAGTGTATCTTAATACATCATAGGGAGCGAAGAGAATTTTTTCTGAAATTCAATTTTTATTATCCAGGTGGTAGTTCTCCAAAAAAGTTCATTGTCTTACCTATAAGTTAATTCTCCAGATAGAATTTGTATTTTTGGAGCTATCAGTTAATTAGTGTTTTGTGCGAACTTTGATAAAAATTCCTAATATTACTGGGTAATTTTGGTCGTCTTCCATAAATCCTTCCAAAAAAGAAAAGAAAAATGGATTTTCAGTCAGTTCCTCACAATGACATACGAACTGCGAGGTGCATGAAATTTGCAAGTGATGAACAACAAGTAACTGTCTACTTTTTCTTTTTTTTTATGCTGTTTTTAATAAACTAGAATAAAGAGTGATTGAAGAGTGCTCAGATCGGAATCGTTAAGAGTCGATGATTCAAAGAGACTGAATTCGTTGGATTGTTCGCGGATGAAGTTGTTTCATTTCAACTAATGAATGTTTAAACGCTTCCTGGAGGCCTTTTACTAATCTTTTCATGCCATGGGACAGATTTCCATGGATTTTATAGCATGGCAGTAATTCTGAATTAAATTTCATTAGGGCCTCTGAAATCTGTTCTTATCAGTTATGAGGTCAACTTAACACTCGACCAGATTTCTGCGCTTAGACCCAAATATATGAACCATTTTGCCTGCTTAGGAATGTAAGAAAGGTTCCAAAATTTTTGTAAATTTTACTTTTTATAGGTTTGTAAATTTGAAATATACCAAAGACGATGGGAAAATGTTGAAGAAATAACGAACATTGGATGTGACAAAGAAAACTTGGCCAATTCTGAGCGTCAAATAGAGTAGACTCACTCAATTTTTACTTTTTTTCTTTTTTCTTCCTTTGTGAATCTTACATTATTAGCCTTAAGAGCAGCAGAGTGATTCGAATTTTCTTTTCGATGAGATAAGTTTTCCAAATTTCGTATTTGTTGTTTCGAGTTCTTTTTTGCAAAAGTTTTAGAAAATTACTAACGAAATTAGTTCAGGCCAAAAATTGCCACTGAAGGCCATCGACTTCGCAATAACATGGATAGATTAGCGATAAAAGTTGGACATCGATATTATGAACCAACACAGAACATCATGGGAAAAGACTTCACTTCATGGAATTTATTTGGAAACTTCATTCAGGAGTTAGACTTTCATTTCTAGACAGCGCAACAAACTTGGATTCTCAGAATTGAAGTCCCTTATATAATGCGTTCTTGATCCTAAAGACCACATTTTGAAGAAATTATGGAAACTATTTATGTTTTCTAGACATAAGCGTAAATACAGCAGCAAAAAAGAGCTGTTAAAGAGATTCCGGATTTATAAGCGTAATTTACGCTTGGCAAAGTTGTGGCAGAAGAATGAACAAGGTACAGCAGTTTATGGCGAGACACCTTTCAGCGATATGACCCAGCAAGAATTTAGGAAGGTTGCTGTTTCCTATTCTTGTATGAGATCGAAGATTTAAATGACTTTCATAAATTATTCATCCCTAATTTGATTTAATTTGTGGACTTATGAATAACCTTAACACCGTGTGACAGATTATGTTACCGTATAAGTGGCCGCTGAATCAAAGTGAGAAGTATTTGGCAAATTTTGAGAAATATGGCATCGTTAATGCTGAAATACCCGAATCGTTTGATTGGCGTAAAAAAGGTGTAGTAACGGAAGTGAAGAACCAAGGTTAGTTAATGAAATGAAGTGAACAATACGATGAAACATGAAAGTGGTCCTTGTTAAGTGCTGAAGTTTGCAAAGAAATTTTTTTCTGCAGTGGAAGAGAGTGTTTTAATTGCCATTCTTGCAGACTGATAATAACTAATTTCTTCTAATTATCATTCCTTAAGCTCCTTTCCTTTCTTGCTTTTTTTCTATTCGCTTTCTGTCTAGGTATCTTCGGTTTTGTTAGATTTCCTTCTCTAATCTTCCCTCTAATTCTTGCAGATTTTCAACATCCAGAAAAAGTGAATTATTTTCAGTAGGAGAAGTTCAAGATATCCATTAGCAAATTACTTGAACTTTCATATCATGCATAAAGAATCTGAAAAAGAGGGACTCACGGCGTCACCATCGAACCATTCCGTAAAATTTATTGTCAAAAAATGAGGTTCTATCATCATAGATAGGTTTATTGCCCTGAATTGTCAAATAGTTCGTGCCATTTTCCTTTTTGATCGCTTCATTTGTCTTCCACCAAAAGAAAGCGAAATTTCGAAAAAGAAAGTCGGAGTCAACGAAATCTGCTGCATTGTTGCCCTTGAAATGTACCGTGTTAGATACTATTTTGTGTCTATCACTCTATTCTGAGCGAAATCTAATCTAGTTGTGTAAAGTTGGTAATTAATTCTGGGTACTCTCTAAAGGTAAAACGTCTTTGGAAACAAAACAAGTATCGAAGTCAGTGAAGTTAATTAGTTGTCATTATTGAAAATAAATTAAAATCTTTTTTCTGCCAAAATGTATGGATTTTTTCTATAATTAGTAATTCTCGTTAGGGTCTTGTGGTAGTTGCTGGGCATTTTCGGTGACAGGAAATATCGAAGGTGCTTGGGCAATCAAGAAGGGTAAACTGATATCGTTATCAGAACAGGAATTGGTCGATTGCGATGTTATTGACCAAGGATGCAGGGGTGGTTTTCCACTGAATGCCTATAAGTATGAATGATAATCTTTTCAATTTATGATTCTAGTATTCATATTCTTGAATTTTGGTTTTTTCTTCCTGTGTGGAGTATTGAAAATATGAATAAAAAATGGAATCAATTATTTAAAATTTCTTTTTCTCTTCCTTTCCTTTCATCATTTCCAATTATCAGCAATTTTGTTATAGGGAAATAATCCGAATGGGTGGATTGGAATCAGAAAAAGATTACCCTTACGACGGACGTGGTGAAAAATGTCATTTAGTACGAAAAGATATTGCAGTTTATATTAATGATTCTGTACAACTACCAAATGATGAAAATGAAATTGCGAAATGGCTTACTAAGAAAGGACCCATCTCAATTGGTGCGTTCTTCAATGAGTATTTTTAAAACAAAAATCAGCTAATTTTTCATTTAACCGATTTTAGATCAGTTAAAGCTTAAGCTTAAATGATTTTAGATCACTTAAGCTCTCTTTATAACATACAGTACGATTTTGCTAAAGTTTATAACTTCGTATAATCATGATTTTGGAGGGCTTAAATGACTTCAACAATTAAGACAATGTGTGGACGTTTCGTTGCGATAGATCCTGTAGTTTTCCCTTGAAATGTTGAGTGGAAATTACTTTTCGATACTATTATAATCTGATAGTAAATTACACAAGTATTTGCTGAATTCCTCGCAGCATGAATTTGGCATTTTATTATCAGGAAATCTGGTTTTTTTTACAAGAAAAAAATGAAAGTGATATTAAAAATATGGCCCTAATTTATCATTTTATGTTAGTGGAATTCAATGTATTTACTCTCTATTAATTTATATTTGAAGGATGTTTCATAGCCTATGCTACAAATATTTTTAGTTCATAGATAGTAATTGTAGCAATACACCATAAAACATCCTTGAAATATTCTTTGAAGATATAATTGCATAGGAAATATACACCCTATAAAATATTGCTGTAATTGTTCACTTTTATGAAATATCAGATTCTAGTCGTTAACCCATCTTCATTAATAATCAGCAAGATTTATAAAACCGTAATCAGTGGTCATGTCATATTCTAGAAAAAAAAAAACTATTTTTCTCAGAGCTTTACTTGGCTAGGAACATTTTTTTTTTTTTTCATCTTCCAATAGATTTTGAGTAAAGTCTTCCCCATATGTCTATTCTTTGAAATTTATAATTTTTAATATAATTTATTTTGACATTGTTGAAATATTACTACAGTGGCAAATCTGTTAGGTGGTGAATGGTGAAAAAGCGATCCACTCAAAAGCGCATTTTTAGCCAGAGGTTTTGAGCATTTTTAGGATATCCGTGAAAAAGTTTGGACGATTAACATTGTAATAAATTGAATAAATGAATGACCTATTTTTATGGGCAGTTACTATTTGATTTGTCATCATAAAACATAAGTTACACTTGGAAAAAAATTCAGTTAATATTCAAATGTCTGTCCGAGTTATTCTTTTATTAATTTGAAAAGCTTTCAGTAGTTGTCCCTGTCCAGAAGGATGTCTTGCAGCCATTAGAAATAAAAGTNCTCTTATTAATTTGAAAAGCTTTCAGTAGTTGTCCTTGTCCAGAAGAATGTCTTGCAGCCATTAGAAATAAAAGGTACAGGTGAATCGATTATAAGCATCGGTATATGTTTAAATGATTTAGGAGTACACTAAGTCTGATGAATTGAATTCTCTTTTTATTTATCGTTTGACCGGTTTCTAAAAAAGGTGTTGAACTGTAATGAGTTAGCTATGTGATAATAACTTCTACTGTTTCTTCATTTCTGTCTATTAGATTATAAATCCGTTTGATTGTTTTCAGTCAAACTAATGAGGGACAACTTTAAACTGATTTATATGTACAATTAATTAGAAGAACATATGAACAGGAAGTGATTACTTTCGAGTAAAAAATTCAAGAACAAATTGTTCCTTTGAATAATTATTTGGACATGTAGGAGGTGTCTTCATAATCGGTATATAAATGATTCGATCGCTTGAATTGATAGGTTTTATTGGTGCAGTAATTGATTTGTTCTTACCAAGGAAATAGCATTTCTTGATATGTTGTTGATAGGTAATACCTCGTTTCTTTAATCGGGTATGAGAACCAATGCGGTGATAATGGTTTGCTGATTTTGACTGCAGTAATAATAATTTTGATGATAGTGTGGGTACCACAGGTTTAGATCGTAGCGCTACTGGTTGTATCGTGAAGTATAACAGGTAATCAAGACAGGTAAGCATTAAATGGTATATTTCTGAGAGAAACTGTTTGCACTGTTGCGAAAATGATGGTGCTGAAAAGCGATAATTGAATTATGGCTAGATAATGGTGTCTTTGATAAATTTATTGTAAGAATAAATCGAAAATGGAGAGCAGTGAGATTCTTGTTCATATAATTAGTGATCGTAAAGAACTGAGAAAAATATAAGATGAAATTGTTACAGACCACTGATCTTCCTGCTTCTGTAACTGGACGATCGTCGTAAGCTGTGAAGCATAGTGTCCATCAAAGGATGTTGGGTAGACATCTGAGGTCTCAATTTCGGAAACCCTTTCTGTTCGTTTGTCTCTTTTTTCCCTTTGTTTTCTCTCGACATTCCTTTCATCTTAGCTAAGTCTGAAATATACATTGGAAAGTCAAGAGTTAGCATTCAGGTTTACTACTTAATCACCATGAATTTATCGTCTCGGAGGAATATCTCACAACGAATGCTAATTTGTTTGAATTTGCTAGAATCGATTGATCCGTCAACAAGATTAACTACTAACTTAGATTTTTGAAGTAAAAGAAATGATTAGAAGGACGAAATATTTTTAGCCTATTCTTAAACTTTCAATAAGTGACTGTGCTCCAGGCTGAGTATGATGGTTCCTTAAACATTTATTTTAGCGTTAAGGACTGCTTAATTTATTTCCCCAGAAATTTACATAACACAAATGTCCTTATGAAGATTTAGCGAAGAAGCTCCTAATTAGCTAGTTCCTAAATAATGAGCATTCGAGAAGAGAGAGAATGGAAGTGTATCGGTTATTTCTCCACGTTATTTTAAACCAAGAACTGATTATAATGTCGACGAGGGGTGTGCTGTAAGCTGTGGTCGTTCTATGGGAGTTATTTTTCTCTTCAATTGCTATAACTTTTGTTGAGTTGGGAGAAATATTCGATAGGAGACACTTAGCTACTAGAATTTTCAAAGCTCTTATGTGGGTGATAGAGGGACAAGTGAGTAATTTCCCTTTCATTGTAAAAAAAAAAAATCAGCAATTAAGTGAAGTATTTAAGGTCTCAAATAGTATTAGACTTTTAATTGTCACATTCTTTTAATTAAAAAAAAAAAAGTTGCTATCTTTTGAAATGAAAAAAAGAGATGTTTGTTAAAAAACTTTTACTTGCTTGCTATGAAATATAGCTGATATTTAATCGGAAAACTGATGATGTGCTTATCTTGCTGCAGTACACCCATATATATATATATATATAATGTAGATTGAAACTTAAACTAACTAATTAAAACATATTGTGTCTTTTTCATTGCAAAAAATTATTGATAAGGTAATGAGAACAAAAAAAAATTTTCGAGCTCTTTAGATTTGCGAGAAATTGAAGTGAGAATGAATTAGGCTGTCTATATGTACAAATCAAAATGATCCAATTTTCCTATGCTTATTGCAGAACTAACCTGAAATATAATATTTATTGTCATAGTGATACATGATTTCACTTTTTTTTGAAAAAGGTGCAAAAACTGTTTCAGATTGTTTATTCAGTTGCAAAAACTTTTTTATTAAGTTTATTTACTTTTTAGAACGCAAGACCAAGTAGCACAAATGAAGTTATTTAAACATTAAATGAAACGAATTGATTGCTAGTCTTGAGTAGAATTATTAAAAAAAAGAAGTCGAAAAAGGATTTCCTTAAGATATTGTTCTAAGATTTGAAATTTAAAGTGAGCCTAACCTCTGCTGAACTCAATTTCTGTCCTTAATTTTCCCGGAATTTGTTGAAGAACAACAAAGACAACAGATCGTTAAGAAAGTAGAAAAAAAAAAGTTCTGATATTGACTTGGAAGTCTAAGCTCTTTTAACATCTGTATCTCCTTTCTCATCCAATTAGTCCAAGGATAATTACTTTCTAAACTAAAGGTTGGTACAACCATATTACTTTTTTCGTAGGAACAAAATTAATGATCTTTTGGAAAATATTTCCCTCGTCATTATATTTTTTTTGGAATAGGTTGTTTGCATCCTGTATTTCTGCCCTAAATTAGGACGAATATCTTCGAATTTACCAACGAAAAAATTCCATACGTAACATTTCGGCTATTCTCGATGAACAATGAATGCAATTTAGTTTGCAGTGTCAAGTTTTTTACTTCACACCCTACAAGTTTGCTCTTTCAACTTTTTCAACATTCCCCCTTCACAGCTGCAAGTTCCAAGTAAAGTCTGTCCACCGTGCTAAGAATCGAAATTAAATGACATCATCTGTCTTTGAAAACAATGCGCACATTAATGTTTGGTTTTTAATTGTTTCTGCTATATCATTGCATTTTGTTATTCCTTCGTAAAGCAAAAATTTTCGGTTGTGTTCGTTTGTAAAATTTCTGTGAAATAATTCTATTACACATAAAATCTTCTTTGTTTTCCCATTCATTTTTCTGCGTATTCACTTACCACTCTGCTCAACTACTAATTTTAGTTTATAATCATTTCTAACTTTACAAAATTTATTTACTTTTATCCAATCTTTTCTCTTTTTCCTCCGTCCGCTTGCTTGTTTGCTTCCTTTATTAGCTTCTTGTTCTAAGCTTATCGAAACTCTAGTGTTATCTTTGTGACCTTAAATAAGATAGGGTTTTTTTACAGGTATCTTCCGATATTAGTTGTTTTGTTTTTCGATTATCTGATTTTTTAATTTCAATTTTGATTACTCAAGATTCTCTGCTATGTGAAAAAGAAAGGGAACTGTTGAAGTGAGAATTTTGAAAAAATTTGTGAGTTAAAAAAAAAGAGGTAATTTAAATGTAACATAAAATTTGTATTTCAGGTGTCAACGCTAGCCCATTACAGTTCTATCGACATGGAATTTCACATCCATGGAAAGTATTCTGTCCACCGCTACACTTAAATCATGGTGTGCTAATTGTTGGCTTCGGTAAAGAAGCTGGTAAGCCGTACTGGATAATAAAAAACAGTTGGGGTACAAGATGGGGTGAGAACGGTTACTACCGATTGTATCGAGGAAAGAATGTCTGTGGTGTTAGTGAAATGGCCACTTCTGCTATCATTCATTGATAATTTTCAGTCAAACTTCACAAATGTGACACCTTCTGCATTGAGCGTCGTTACTTACCTGTTGAAACTTCGTGCATTTTTTTCTTTTTTAAAATCAAATTTATTATTGTTTTACACCGATCCTTCCACCTATCAATACAATTGATAACATTTTTGACTTCAATATCGAATCGTCTTTCTGGAAAATGTTTAGATAAAATGACACTTTCAAAAAAAAAAAAGGAAAATTAGTAACTGATAGAAAGATTATAAAAACCTAACTTTAATGCAGAGTTGAAAATAGCTGAATAGTTTGGAAGGATGCATGGATGATGAAAATTTCATTGAATCGAAATATCGGCATTTAAGGTTTACCAGTGATTTAATAAATGAATGAATTATAGATTAAACTATTGAGGATTTAAAATAATTTCGAGAATTTTCCTGAAGCTACTAAATACTTAATAAAAATTTTTTATAGAAATTAGGGAAGTGTGTATGTATTGTAGCAAATATTTATTGCAATAAAAGAGAAAAGTTTATTAAATTTTGTTTCAAAAGTTTGCTGAATATCAGAGATATGCCGATGTCCGGTGGTTATCACTGACCTCTGTGAATTAAAGCTCTACTAGCCGCTATCAGCAGCAACCATTTCTTGTTTTTATCAGCTTTCTTACCATGCTGTTATCATTCGTTTGAGATTCTCTTTTCAATTCTCTTTCTTCCCTCTTTGTCACCTGAAATTCTGTCAGTCTTCACAGATTTCTGTATGCCCTTGGTGGGCCTCAAGATTCGGTGATATACAATAACATCATAAACTGTTTTGGTAAATGTTTTGAAAAGTTCCTCGTTATACGAAATTAGAAAAATAATTGCCTATTTACATACAATGCATCATTTCAAACTATTCAAATACTATTCGCGATGTCGCGAGCGATCATTCTTTCTATTTGTTCAGCTCCCTCACGGCTGTTCCAGATTTATCATTCTAGTATTTCGGAATAATATTTACAGGTCTGCGTGTTCTTTAATAGAGAATCTTAATTTAGGACTTCTAAGTCCCCAAATTAGCTGACAAAAAAAGCTTTTGTAGCGATGTTACAGGAGTTAGCCTTGAGATTTTCCTAAGCTATAGTAGCAATGGAAATAATGACAGCAGAATTTGTTTTGTCCAAAAGCTGTCAAAATGTCTGCTTAAGAAAAATAATACGATTTTCGAGCTATTAAGAAGATTCAGCATTTTCTGGAATGGAATTGGCAACAGTTGCAAAACCGGAAAGCACCTTAACAGAATTAATATTCATTCATAAAAAATTATTCAAATTGTCTGGACAAGAAAATTCGGTGTTCAATTTATCAACTAGTTTTTACACCAATTATGGTCCGCGTTCTGTGCGATGGTATTTTAAACTTTCTTTAAGAATAATTCGCCCTTGATTTTTGAAGCGGCAAAAGAATTTTTGTTTGTAAAAGAAAGAAAAATGAGATTCTGAAACTGAAGGTAGAAATGTAAATCGTTGTGCCGTTATTTGCAATAGGAAAAGAATTACAGCTGATGTACGTATCTCCAAAGAAATCGTTCATAAACATATCAGAACAGTTTAAAATTAACCAGAAAAGACGAGAAAATTCAAGGCAGGTAATGCCAGGAATAAGGTAGAAATACGTAGAGGTGGATGGATACTGAGAATTATGATTTCAGTTTCATTTCAAAACCCCAAGGGCTTCATTGTATCCTGAATTACGCAACTAATCCAGAAGTTAAGAAGTAAATTAAGGAAAGTGCTTTTGTTAAGTCACAAAACGTAGAAGTCATTTTCGGTAATCCTATCGTAGACAGAATTATATCCAAACTGAAGAAATCAACTTTAAAACGTCAAATTTACTTTCTTATAAGTACGAAGAAATAAAAGAACAGTAGTGAAAGAATCATCTCCTGAAATAATCCAACTAAATTCAACTTTCCATGAAAGGTTCCTGATAGCAACCTAAATCAATTCTATTTTTAGTTTTAGTCTTTTTAATTCCATAATTTCATTATGGATTTGTAGAATTTCATAGTTTCGAATTTCTTTCTTAACCTTAGTTTTTTAAATTCATGTTTTCATAATTCTAGTTTTGAAATAACTGCTAGCTTAAAAGCAGCAATGTAGCTGAATAAAAAAGCTCAGGTCAATATGTTTCTCGGGTTATACGACAATTGCAGTAAATTCGACCGATTCTTACTCAATTCCACCACGTGGAAAATACAAAATTTCTGCAGAAGCAACATCTAAACAAAATAAAGGTAATTCATTTGATAAGTTGAAATTAATTAACATGTCCAATCACAATTTGTTCATGTTCAAATTTATCTCTTTTTTTAAAATATTTCTTCAAAAAAATTTTAGCTTCTTGCACTCTCTCTTTTGTAGAGATATCAACAGAGTTAGTGTTTGAGCGAAGCTTAATCGATGTATGGAACTCGGAATTTCTTACAAAAATTTTGAAAATTTTGAATTCACCAGATTTCTCTGATTCCGTGCTGAAGTTACGTTATGAACTGCGATTTGAGGCTCATGAATTCATTCAAGTTTGCCCTTGGCTCTTTTCTACTGCATTTGCTACACCAAACATACCGTCAAATATTCGGAATGATGATTACCGATCAGTGATGTATGCCAAAGCAGTTGAAAATCCGTAAGTCTTTGAACAAACACCTTCCCTACGAAGGTGAAAGTAGTTTAAGTTGATCATAATACTTAATCATTGTTTCTTCGTTGTTTTAGTGATTTCACAATTCACACTAAAAATGGTACGATTGAAACGGTTCGTTATTTATTGTATCTGACAATCGATCACATTCACAGCGAAATTGATGCTAATCCAACTATCAGATCGATTGTGATTGGGCATCGAAAAGAGTCAGTTCAACAGGTTTTCCATACACTCCTGTCTCGTGGAATCTTCACATGCTTTCCAAACATTTCCAGAAATAGAAGTTTACCCTTGCAGACTAAGTTATCCGAAAAAAAAATACCAAGTTTCTAAAAAGTCTAATTTGAGAAATCCAAATTAATATTAGGGCCAAGATTCTGTTATTTTTGTCCTGTTGGATTGTTTCCATTTGAAAATCATTTTGATGTGCGCCATGTTATCACTTCAACTGCCAAGAGGAAGACATCGTTCAGTTTCACTGCAGATGATAAATTATGCATTGAAAGGTTCGTTTGATTTGATGGATGCATCACCGGACGTTTTGGATGATTTTATTTCATGTATTCGGACTTTTCGACCCCGCGGCTTTTGGTCTCTTATACATCATATCACTGATGGCCTTCGGAACAAATTAAATGAGGCTTTAATTCTAATTTTTCTAAAAATTTTATTTTATAATATGAATAAAGTCTATAATATAAATTTAATACAAATGAATAAAGGCAATATCCCTATTATTCGTCAGCTAATATTTAGTTTGTAAGACTGAGTATTGGATTTTGCTGAAAATATCAAGTTTGTTTTTTTTTTTTTGTTAAAGTTTGAATTTCTCTTTCTCATTAGATTTTATTGAAGTTTCATCGAGCTTTCCACTAAATTCTCTTTTAAAGTGCCACTTCCTGGATATTATAATTGCGACCACATGCTCACTTAAGCCTAATTTATTGTGATTTCAATTTTCCTACTAAAATAAGTTTCCATTTAGCAATGGCAAAAATTAGATGTTGACGAGGTGCTGCAATATCTTAGCTTAAGCGCTCATCATCGACTGCACGAACTGTGCTCTAAAGCTATCATTCTTGTTGCAAATGTACACTACAGACGATTCATGTTGGTTCCTAATTAATTAAATAGACATCTTTTGAGAGATATGATCAGTTTAGTGACTAAATATATTTAAAAGTGACAGTGCTTCCATCACTTTTCAAAAATGGGCAATAAATATTGACGGAATGTGTCCAGAAAACTGGAAAGTACATACTTTTTTGAAAATTTCGGAAAGAAAATTCGGAAGTTTCTCCTCTGGAAGAAAATGCTCGAAAAGTAACAATTTCAATGAGAAATTTGAGAAAATTCTGTTAGTAGAAACCAAACTTTGCCTGTTAAGTATTTCATAATTTGTAAGATCAAGCTTTTTATCGACTATCACCAATTTGATAAAATTGCAGGCTTGAATATAATGTTGACTCGAAAGGGTCCAAGTTAGAAATTTACAATATGCTTAAAAATAGTGAATTGCCATTTGAGGGGAATGCCATCCAGAAAATCCAAGCTGTGTATTATGCCGGGAAACAAACGGAAATCCTACTTCGATATAAAGTGGGGCAAGAAAAAGAAGAAAGTATGATAGATGACTGTGAACACGTTTTATGCATCAGTGATTTTCAACAAAATGAATAAAGTCATCTGTGAAATTCGATTTCAATGAGACAGCCGTGATGGAAAATCAAATGCTGCTGAAAATGTCGGATAGAACGCTCTGGAATCTTCTAGCAAATATGAAAGTTTCAGTGCCAGAAAAAAAGTTGTAGAAACTAGGCTATTTCAATCTCTTGAATCTCGGAAATAGGTGCCCATACGAGTTATTATAGCAGAGAATTTTAATGAAGTGCTGCTTTTCTGGTTACATTTGGTACGAAATTTTTTTACTACAAAATAATTTCAAAGCTGTACAACGAACTCAAATTTCCCTCAGGATTAAGGAATTCATTTGATCATAAAATTTTATTTCAAAATTAAATTACTGGTTTAAACTTTAACTTGCAGGAAGATATACTTTATTCAGTCCTATAAGTTAATTTAAATTGCTGGGTTGGTTGAATTATCTAACCGTCTCTTGCACTGACACATTATAGTATGTTATTCGTAGACTTCCTGGACTGAATAGATTAATCTTCCCGTTTTCATTAATAAAACATATCAAAAAGTTTAGCCATGAAAGAAATATAAATAAATTTCGTCACGAAAATTGTTTGAAATACTGGTTTAACAAATTTCCATAGCATAAACAATGGAAAGTTAATGATCCATCACTAGTCCATCCTGAAACTTCTCATTTCTTTAAGAAGTTTTAGCAAGGAAAAAAATTCTTTTCTAAATTAGCAAGAAGGGAATGTTACATGAAAGAATATTATTATCAGGTGTAATGTGGCTGTTTTTGCTTATTTCACCTAAATTGTCTAATTTATATTCGATTATCTCTAATCTTGTAATTAAAAAGCATAAATCCAATCAGTCTCCATTACTAATTATAAGCATGCCGCAAAAAATGGTCATGTCATGATCAAAAATTTTTTGGGAATAAACAAAAGAAATATTGCCACAAAAAGAAACATTTAATGAATGATAGATAATTAATGTTATGATAATATTTATGGTTGTTAGGCAATTTTAATAATTACTTTATTATTCAAATATTTAAAGAGATTGTTGAAGTAGTCATACATGCTGTGTTGATGTATATAGTAAATCTGAAAATTGTAAAATAGCCTAAATTTAATTCATTATTTTCAGCTTATAACATATGTCTTAAGCGTAGAATTTGATTTGAATTTTAGGGAATTCTCTCTTTTCACTTTCATTTTTTGAGTATTTCTAGAACCACTTCAATTTTTATGCTACTCTCATTTATAATCTATTTGCACCTACAAGATTATTTTCAAATTTTAAGTATGATTTTTTTTATATATCCTTCTTGCATTACTTCAAAGATGAAATTTTACAGGTTACATAACTTTAAAATAATGGAAATATCAGTGATACCATCGAAACCGAAACGATATTATTTACCGTTGTCACTGTCATATGATGATGTGGATTTCCGTTGTAAACGATGGCAATACGGCATTAGGTACAATTGAAATTTAAATTTAGTTTAAATTAGCCGTCAATTTAAATTGTCAAAAACCTCAATGAGTAAAAAATTTACATTATTTAGCAATACATAACAGAACAATATAAGCTACCTTATCTATCGTGCAGCAGAGATAGCTAGTTATTTTAACTATCTGAATTTTAAATTCAATAATGTATTGCTGAAATTGAATTTTTCTTCAGGCAAATAGAAGAAGAATCGAATGCTAGTAAGTTTGGTGTTTCCAAATTGATTTACTTTTTTGGTGCCACGAAAAAAGATGAAATGTATAAAGATAAATTGTTCGTATTAAAAGTGTAAGTACAACATTTATCCATTTTATTTACAGTCTGTGAAATACAGCAGCAAAAAAAAAAAATTCCAATAAAATTTATTTAACGATTTTCAAATTTTTTCCATCTCCTACTATTTCAATTTCAATTTATTTAACTTTCATAGTTGCGGAACTTTAGTTGTTTTACGGTATTTCGATGCCGAACTGTTTGTACATACCACAGCACCCAGTGCAGCAGCATCTTTGAAATCCACTCTGAGGAATCAGCATATCAGTCCGTTATCACAAATGGAAGTTCTACACTTGAAACCTACTACTGGTTGCTTTAGGTTTACATTTTTATCTGCAGTACCACCTGATGTAAAAAGAATTTGTCAGCTACTATTTTGCAATTTATTAAATTTTAACGAGGACAGGGAGCTAATTTTAGTTTTTTATAATATTTTTAAAAAATTACGATAATTTTTTACGAACGTACTTTGAAAGATAATAATTATCAAGTACAGTAAGAGATGAAGAAAAATTTAGAGTAAAATCAACAGAACACAATTCAAAGCAAAGGTTGTCACCGCAATTACCCAACCCTTCCCGATCTCTGGTGAATTTTTATCAAAAACTTATTGGAAACAAACAAAAAAAAAAAAAGAAAAATTTGCTACCCGTCAAATCTAAAAGAAAACAAGTAGTTTTTTTAGTCTTTAAGCTATAATTCTATTAATTGTTGACATAGTCGACAAAGTTATTTCCTGATAATCATTTCTTTATATATGACATAAAGACAAATATTCTATAACAATTACTATTAGTGCACAGCTGAACCTGATCCGGTTTCCGATAACTATCGTTTTTTTAAGTGCTATTAGCACTTTAATTATTGTGCATATTTTTAGACACCAGCTCTTAAAAGCTCGAAACAAATTTTTGAAAAATTCTGTTTGGAAAGACCGAAAGAGAACCAAAAAATGAGAACCAAAAAACTGTCGAGAATGTTCTTAGCAGCACACCATATCAATATATTATCACCATACGAGACTGGTTCCAGTGAAATAATTCTCGATGATGCAAATTCCAGTGCAGAACGGAATCTGAATTCAAATATAAAATCACCCACAACCGGATATCCCATTATTTTTGCCGAACAAAGTTTGAAGACAGCGCTTGTTGCATCGGCAGAAAAAATGAAATACGTCATTTACAAGACTATAAAAGTGGTAAAATGTCAATTATTCATATTAATTCGATTTTTACTCACAAAATTTCTAATCGTTAAAAAGTAAATTCGTAAGAAGCTGACGGCATATTTTTGCCAGTTGGTGAAATAATCCATGGCTTTTAATTGGAACTCCTAATAATTATAATTATTTATTAATAATTAATAAAATACAATCTTTACTCTTTCATTACAAATACATTTTCTTGTTAGTTTGTAAAAATAAAAAAAATTTTTTAGCTTGAAAGTTCATCAGTACTGAAAGACAAACGTGGACAAAGGTCACGTCATTCAGTGATTTACTTCACAGATGAAGACAGTGACGCAAGTTGCGTTTAGCTAATAGATCAAGTTAAAATGAATTTTGAGAGAAAATTCCAGAAAAAGTTTTTGAAAAAACTGCAATAGCGTCTTAACACCACAGCGCTGTTCATTTTTATATATGATTTTGCGTTAACCTATTAGGAATATACCAGTTTCCAAAACTTTTCTTTCGAGGCCCAATTCAAAAAAAAAGATTACTTTTTAATCGATTTGAACTTTAGCACAATTCCATTTTCAGATCAGGTATTAGTAAGTAACATGGTGAAGATATTCCTTTCTTAGCCACATTGCTCCTACTTTTTCTTTTCTCTACGATTTTCAGCAAAACAATGATGAAAATTCTTCAGGACCCAAATTGGCGAGAAGCAAGAAAATTGAATTCAAATGAAGGATTTGATTATTGTCTTCTATTTCCCTCATTTTTAATTGTTTTTGCATATTATGTATTATTCGTTATTATTAAATCTATTATCTATAACTGTCTCATCTTAGAGAATTGGACTGGCCCTTTTGTTAATTATTCATTTTAAACGAACAGCAGAATTTCTTCAATTGCTAAAATTAGAATTTCCTTGTCGGAGGGCGATGTTGAATAATATCCACTATGACATGAAGTGATCATAGATATCTAGCTAGATTACGATGTTGGTACTTAAATAGTAGGAATATGATACAATGAATGGTTTTTCTAATATAGGCATATATCAAAGTACCAGAAAGTTGAAATGGGAACACTTCTCATTTTTTCAATTTCGCATAAATATGATGAAATAAGTGGAAGTGTTGGAATTAAATAATTATTAGGTAAGGAGCTTAATCATTTAGATTCATTTTACTGTACTTTTTAGAATCGCAGAAAAGGAACTTAATTTTCATCAGGTGCGCAAGAGGATGAAATTTCATGATTCAAATCAAATTCGAGAATTATGGACTACTTCGAATCAAAGACTTTCTTTCACCTGGATAGGTTGAATAACTTGATTTAGGGTCATCATAAAAGTCAAAGTTTTAAACAAAAATCTGAAAACAAGGCCAAGTTTGGAAAATTCTTTATCTTCACAGCAAAAAACTAAGCATAATCATTTAGATCCATTTTATTTCAATTTTTAAAGTCATTATGATATTTTGACTGATTAGCAGTGTTATTCCTAAAAACAGTTATTTTGCAACTGAAGCAAATTTCATTTTAAGTAATTTTACAACTACAATAATATTAAAGGAGGATAAAACCAACAAGAAAGAAAGTACCATTGAGAAGAAAACTTTTGTAATATTGCATTTGTATGCAAAAATGCGGAAAAAAAATAGAATACAAAAATACTAACAATTATGGGGATCGAATTTTGGAATTTGAAATGACAAATCAAAATAAGTTTTTACAAATCGAAATTTTGAACCAAACATTGAAATGAAAGGTCAAAGATAACAGCGAACAAAATAAGAACAAAAAATATTTAGTTATGACAACTTAATAATGTGCAAGTGCATGGTCCCTGAAGCATGAAATTTAATACTTCGTGTTACAGAATATTGTAGCAAAGTATAGTGTAGAGGGAATATAAAATCCAGAAAAAGTCGAAGTTTGAATGGGAAACTAAATTAAAACAAAATAAATACTTCAATGGAAAAGTTAGACATGGCAAAAAGTGGAAATAAATGCTAGATGATGAGTGAAATCAAACGCCGAAAAGAGCATTACTTACAGGTACTATTCGCCATCACAAAATCTCACGTACTGGACTCATCGAAAATGAAACATTCGGCTGAAGTGCCTGAGCTACTTGATTTCTCCAGTATTCAGCAAGCAAATCAGCACGGTCTTTTCGACGAAGCAAATAGTCTGAGTATTTCTTGTTCTCTTCAATACGTGAATTCATCTGCTCCAATTGTTTTTTCATTAGCGACTGTTGCAGCTTGTACTGAAATTACGAATGAATCTTATCAAGTATTAATCGTATGTAATGCTGAAGTGATGGCACTATTGATGGGTTTTGAGAAAGAGACTGAAACTGCTTCATTTTCTGAAGATCGCCATTTAAATGATATACCATTTTAATGCTATTCTCACTTGACCAGTGCTAACATCCGAGGAAGTTAATTTCAATGTTATTAGAAAAGAGCAAGGTAATGAGGGAATCCAGCTAACTTACATTCTTGATGAGTCTACCGAGCTCTTCACACTTTCTTTTCCCAATTTTAATTTTGCTCTGCAATTTAAGGAAATTTTCACATTCCGTTGCGAATGACCGTTCACTGAAAAAAAAAAAACTTTCTTGATAAGTTTCAATTTGCTGGAACTCGTTAAGACTTTAGAAAGTTATTTTTAGCAAAAACTTACTGATAATCAACCTCGCTGAAAAGCATATCTCTAGCATCTTCTATCTTATCCGATAAATAAGCAATACGATTCTGAAGTAACTGGATCATTTTTTTCTCTTCCATGCATCTTAAAAACATATTTCATTTGAAAGAGTATGGAGTCACTGTTTAGCAGATGTAGATATTGGCTGAAAACTTGAAATCATGTCGTAAATGAGCTAATAGTGTTCTTGTATAACCAATCCTTTGAAAGAACTTTACTTGAAACTTGAGTTTTAGTTCTAGTAGTTTGAAAGGAAATTCAAGACTGAAAATTCAAACTATTGGTACTCTGTGGAAAAATCAAAAATTAAAAATGATGATCAAAAATTAAAAATGATTACTTCTCATTCCAAAAGCACAGTCTTTCCTCCAAGTGCTTTTCAACAATTTTAAGCTTTTGGATATGCTTGTCCTTCTCATTCTTTTTATTGCAAATAAACTTTCGCAAGATGGACAAAAGAATCATTCCAGTGATCGAATAAGCACACTAAGTCAATTTTCAATTACAATAATCTGAAACTTAAAAAAGCATTATTATCCAACAGCAGAATCATGAAAATGCCCCCAAAAACTCTAGTACTGGATGAATAAATGATAAGCATACCTAATCAGTGATAGCGTAAGACCTCAAGGATAGATAGGAGTAAAGAATGCAAATAATTTGTTTAAAGTACAAAAGTTGATTTCGAGCTTCTTAAATACTTCCCAAGATAGGTCAGGTATCCAAAACTTCACGTTCAGTGAAAAAGCTTGAGAATCAAAGGTGTCATGGGAAAATACGAGGATCTCTCACGGTTATTTATGGAGGAAGTGTATTGCTTGTCAACATACATGAAAGGATTTTTTTCAAATTATTTAAATTTCATGTTTTTCTTAAACAGATAGCCAAATGTACCGAATGATTTTTGAAGTTTTTATTATTAAAATGTTATTGGAATAATGGCAACTCGTACTAAATTGTTAAAAAATAGTTATTAAATTTGTTATCTATTTAGCGCAATTTAAAATTGTTTTCTTGCTGATTCGTTTTCGTATTTTGAAACGCATAATATTCGGAAGCTATTATAATCGACAATGATAAGATCAGCTTCGTCGCTGTGTCAAAGTTTATCTTACCGTATACCAAAGACCGATGGTGACATTTGTATCACTTCACTTTCTTGTCGGTATTGTCTTCGATGAGTGAAGGAAGTTCCCGCGAAAGATTATCTGAATGTTAGAGGAAACATCGCTGTTGTCAGTTATTGTATCAGGGTGAGAAAAAGTTCCATAAAAAAAACAAATTGGGATAACAAAATGACAACTTTTTAAGTTGTTTATCCATTCATTTTTAAAACCAACAATGTTCCTTCTAATTGTTATAATTAGTAATTGTAGTAATTATTCCTCATAATCAATTCTAGCCAGTTCAAATAAACCATCAGGTTAAACCAGTTAGATCGGTCAGACTGTAAGCCATTAATCTTTCATACGATATTCTCTTATACTGTTTGCAGTTCTGCAATTTCCCTGAATAGTCAGAATGTTTGTTTACATTTTCTAACCGATAGATTTTCAGTAATAAGCAATCAGAGCAGTAATTAGGTGATAAATTAAGTCGGAAACGTGATGAAGGAGAAATGTCATCTGTTATATCTAGTTTAATAATCCAAAAATTTCNTCAGAATGTTTGTTTACATTTTCTAACCGATAGATTTTCAGTAATAAGCAATCAGAGCAGTAATTAGGTGATAAATTAAGTCGGAAACGTGATGAAGGAGAAATGTCATCTGTTATATCTAGTTTAATAATCCAAAAATTTCTAATGATAGAATTTCGACGCTTTTCCATCATTATTTCGACAGCAAACCTGGTTCGAGGTTATCAAAATGTTAATTGGAATTAGTCCCTCTTTTCAGATAATTCATTTGGACTATTTTATTGATATCACTGACAACATATATGATTGTGCATGAGAGAATTCGCAAGTTTATTTTTTCACTTTTAATCAAATACCTTTCTGCAAGTTGAAAAAATTATTTGGAATTTGAATCGATTAGAAATTCATTGCCAGTAGCAAATATACTGGAAAAGTTTTAAAACTTAGTTTGTAAAAAATAATAAAGAACGACCTACTGACCGATCTCCACATCAGACTTTGTTATAAACTTTGTCATATAAACTAATAACAAATACAACTATAACACGTACGCTCTTCACTTGTGATTGTTTAAGAAGTTAGCCTGCTTTAATTATTTAATTCATATTAGTGGATCAGATCAACTTTTCCGTCATCGGATCATTTTTTAATTAAAAAGCTGACTAATTTTCTATCCAGCTCATACCCAATAGCTTTACGTTATTTTATTTTAACTTAAAATTTAGTTACCGATTCATCTTTTTAAAATGTTAGAAAAATAGCAATTCAGAGCTATGATACATGATAAAGAACTCGGCATTAAATTTGAATTTACACTCCAATCAAATTCTTTGATTAAAATGAAAATGAAGTAAGACATTGAAATATCGTAGAAGTGTTTTTTAAAAAAAAAGTAAAATAATATGAAATCAGTTTCTGAAGAATGTAACGAAAAGCGAAATTTATGTATGCTATGATGACACCGAATTCTTTGTTATGACAAAAACCAATCCTTCAAAGTTATATGATGTTTTCTTCCTGTGAATTTAATATTCTCCGAAAAAATTAGTCTTCTAAATAAAAGCAAATCAGATAATTTTTGTCCTGCTCTAGTCTGAATTATTTCTTTGTGCTTCAAAAATCTGACTTAAAAATACTGCAAAATAAAGATAACTTGGTTGAAATACGAGGAATTTTAGCATAAAGAAAGAATGTTTTAAATTCTTCGATTTTTATGATTTTTAAAAATTTTTTAAATTTAAAAATTTTACATAGTCAGGAAAAGAATATTTATTATTTCAGTTTACTGTATCTAAACTACTTCTGTATTTTTAAGACTTTTTAAGCAGTCACTTCGGTGAGTTTCTTTGCTAATGAATGTTTCGGAAAGCATGTAAAAAAAGTCAGACTAATATTTTCTTGGAATACTGAAAAACATTTGCACTTATTTTATATTGTGCAAAAATTTTAAAATAACTCATTAAAGGAGAAAAAACTGCAAGGCAATGGACAGGGCTCTTACTTTACTCGATTTTTTCGTTTATAAGTGTCCTATGCATGCCTCAGTCTCGTTTTTCTTTAAATTTAAGTAAAGTCAAAAATAATGGCAACATTTGTTAACGAACTAGGAAAACCTAATAACAGCTGGAATGTGTTATAGTTGAGAAATTAAAAGTTACAGAGATGTAGTTGAGATTACGGTCAGCATCTAATCACTAAAATTTAAACATTTCTGATATACACACCCTAATAGTATCAGAAAAAGTTTTATTGAATTTCAACTGATTACAGAAAAATTATCATTACTTGTAAGAATGCTGTAGTTAGACAGTGTCAAACAGGATGAAACAAAAGAATCTTAAGACTAATTTAGGATTATTTAATCATTTTATTAGAAGCTCTTATTAGTTAGAATGTTATTTGCTATGAATTCGCACCAGAAAGTAGAAATAACATTTTTCAGATGTAAGAAGTAAATATTTTGCGCAAATCGATGGTTTTATGCTAAAGGCAGCTTCATATGAAAAGTTTAATTTTCGAAATTCTAATTACAGTTTGATCCTATTTCTGAAATCTGACTCGAGTTAAATCTTACGAATATAAAGCACAGAAAATTTAGGGAAAATTGTTAATAATCTTTAAAAAAATTCCAGCATTCAATTGAAACTTTGTTTTTCACGAATCGAATTTAACTTTTATTTTTTTTAATTTCACTTTTTTTGAAGAGATTTGCACAGCGCATTTGATTATTACTGCTTTATCAACATTTTGCAACAACAAATCAGTGCTTGGCATAAATTGCTATGCGGGCGTCACACGGAAATATTTTCATTCTTCCATTTCCTTCAGAACCGAAACTTGTAAAGTGGCAAATTTCTGCGTTAAATATCATCGTGTTGACTTCAGAAATGTGAGATTCTGCTTCTTGGAAGAAACATTCTTCTGGTGTAAGCAAGGCATTAGACAGTTTTAAATAAAACGAGTTCTAGATTGAGATTTGTTCAGACTAGCATTCACTGACTCACACTTCCCACTGAAAATCTTAGTCTAAGATCCAAAACCTTTCTTGGACCTTAGACATCTCTTCTCTTTCAGCTTTGCACTTTCATTGTTACAGTTCTTTAGCAACTACTTCGCTCTTTCTTCAGCAAAAATCATTGGTCATCAAATCCTGCGATAACGAGGGAGCTTGCGTGGTGAGTGAAATTTCGTTCCAATTACTGAATTGAGATCTCCAGTGGGTATTCGAGTCAGAGTACCATCACATCATACCCTGCTGCAGAACGAAAGCTGTACCGTTGGAATTGTCGGTGCCAAACATATGGGATATGCCAAAGGACCGCTGGAGAACATTTGGGATTGTTGTTGCAAAGGAACGCTATGCAATTCAGTTTTTCCTTATTTCATTCATCCTGTAATTACCTGCTCTTTCACCGCGCTAGCAGCTTTTATTTCAAATTTTCTTATGAGTTCATGAAAGTTTAGTGAAGATCAACAGTTCGGTTGCTTTTCTCATTTGGCACTGCATTGTCAAAGCTAGCTTCTGATCGGAAGCTGGAAACTGCTATAATCTGTTATAATCAATAAGATTTACGGATTATTAATAACTGCTCTTCTTAATTAATTAACTTCCTCTCATAACTGCTGATACCGTCTGTTGAAAGTTCATGATATCATGACTTGTATTCATTCTCTTTTTGACGTACTGGTTTGCCGGAACGTATCTTTTGATCTATATATGTGCCTGACATTTCCACTCAAATTTTTATTTTTTATTTTCCGGAATTTATCGCTGCCGTATAGAGTGGTGTATTGCTTCTGCTAACAAAATTCTAAGCTTTGTTTTTATGCTCTTCTCATAAATATATGTATATTTCTTTTCAAACAAAATTTTCATGTTTTTCTCCATTAAAAGAAAAATACAAATTGAGTCAAATATTTTCCACAACTTGGTAGATCCCAGAAGTCTTACTGATATGGAATTCCCGAAATCGCAGTAACATTCATTAAAGATAATATTTATGCAAGTAACTAAGGTTGATATGTCTGTATCTAAGTTGCTAAATTTTTTTATTTGTGATATTACGACACCATTCAGTCTTTGAAATAGCCAGCCATTAATTCAAACCTTTAAAAACCCATTGTGAATTGACATCGAATTATCTACCATAGACATTTTTAGCGGATAACTAAGTGCGCTTGACCATATCCCTGAAATATTCAAAGAATTGATGATTAGTGTTGGAGAGTAGCCACCGTTAAACTAATAACATAGAATCTTAAGAGATAAAGTAATTGGACACAATGGACTTGCAAAATTAAGTCAATAGTTTCACATTACAATGGAAAAGTCTTCGGGTACTAATAGTAACTGCATATTTAATTATATAGAAAGTAATGAGAATGAATTAGTCTCTATTAATGAAATAAGTTCAGAACGTTTAAACGAACGTCTTTAAATCTGTATTCCATGCTGCCTACTTCTGTCCCACCACCTTTCCATCATTTCAAATTATATAAACAATTTTTGGCAGGTGTATTCGAAGTGATGTTATTTTTGGCTGTTACCTGTAATTCCAGTACAGGTGATTGTTGATAAGGGGTTTTGTCGTCAACATACTACTAAAAAGACACTAAACTGAAGTGCGAGAGATTAGTTTGAGATAGGTAACACAAAAAATAGTTCAGCATTGAGGCAACGTAAGTTAAACTTTAAACTTAAAGAATATTTTCATGTACGATAATAGCAACGTATCTCTGAAATAATTTATTGTTATAATAAATTTGTGATCAAATCTGCCGATTAGGATTGAGTTTCTAAATGAGTGGAGGGAAACAGTATCTATTCAATGCATATGAATGCGCCGAAAGAAAGTAACAATTAAG